>CAJNIZ010009824.1:0-28847 GCA_905231905.1 Symbiodinium pilosum
TTTCTGCCTGGGCGTTTCCAGAAGCCAGCACGCATTATTCCGTTCCTGGGTTGTTATTAATCCGTTCAGCTCGGATTTCGCTCTAATACGACCCCCTTTTTATTATTCCGTTCAGGCCTGATTTAGCTCTAATACGACCCCCTTTAATAATCCGAAGTTAACATTATGCGCAGGTTCATGCTGCTGCAGACGCAAGATAGTGTTTCATTTCCGTATGTTTACAAGGGTTGTTGGACATTGAACAGTACGATGGAGATCATGTGTTCAATCTTGTGTTGAGGTCCTCTCGAACATTATAAACGAGACCATAGTCACTGGTCCAAACGGCGCTCAGCACCAAACAAGCACGCACGGCTCGCCAATGTGGTTCGACGGTATCGAATGTGGTTGTGTGCTTCAAATTAAACATCGTCCCCGAAGTTGGGGAAGCTAGCTTATGGACGTGTATGGCTTGAATGGAAGGCCCTTCACTGCAATCACGGGCTGATCGACCTCATCATATAGCTGCAGACCTATGTTGAGTGTCTTCACAAGTCAGTGGCCCATTTGTGAAGCCCAAGACATGCTTGGACATCCCCACTCATGGAACTGTCTCTGATTGCACAGGGGTGCGAATTTAGGGTTTAGGATTTGCGCAGGTCACGGGCAATGTTAAGAGCTTGTTCTATCTTCGATAATTTGGACAGGGGGTGGGGGCCATATTTTGGGCAATACGAAGCATGAGTCCGCAAAATCTACCGCGGTATACATTGGACAGGGAGGCCAGGAACCTCCGTGCTAGCCAATCCGCGCGCGCTAAATGCTAAACACGATCAAACTACGGAGCTCTAGCAACAGTGAAAGGTTTGCGGCTTTTATTTGTGAAAGGTCTGCGCACACAATGTTTTTGTTCCTTGTCGCCCTTAGCTACTGTGAACTATCGAGAACATTTTAGTTATCACGCATACTTGGCTGGACTGAGCAAGCGACTGCCGCGCACAATACAACTCATGGGTGGCCAGAGTTTGCCTGGCAGTCTCATTGCCACGGGTTGCATCGTGGTCTGGTTGCGAGGGCACAAGTCATGCCACAGTTCTGGGGGATGTTTTGGCCACGGCGTTGTTATCCTTTGAGATTGTAAGCCCCGCTTGCCTTGATGCGAAATACGCTGGTCATATTGGCATGATGAAAGGAAGAGTTGAGGGGGTGTTGTCAAAGTGGTAAAGACGGGAGTGCTTGGAGCTTTGTTCCGGCCCATGGAAACTTCTTGAAACGAAGGTTCAGCACGTGCCCCTAAATACGAGCATTGAATCCAAAACGTAGCCACCCCCGCGTCGGGTCCATTTGCTTTGCCCGTACTAAGCCATGATGCAATGGTGCTTGTACTCTTGAGCGCTGAGGCAGTGGAAAAAATCGTGTAGACAGGTTGGGCTTGATGAATGGTTACAGATTTGAGTTTCCTTGTATGGTCGGATCCAGATTTTGAAGGTTTGTGCCAAGTTTACCCAATATGTTTTTTGTGTCACGTGCCCTTGAGCCCTGAACTCCACAGCCAACCCTTGCAAGGCTTGGGTGCTGTTGTGGATCAGGCCGAGCGTATTAAGCAGGGCGCAGGTTTCAGGGCTTACGGCATATTGTTAAAATTCAGGGCGCATGGAACCCTAAACCAGTAGGGGCGCGTGCATGGATAGCATCAAGCAAGATAACCGGGTTGTGAATTTCTTGCAGGCGTTGTTAACCACGGATTTCAAACCATGCAACAACCGCTTTATGAAAGCCCATGGCATTTGCGACTGCATGTTTGTAGCAGAGGAGTTGAAGGGTCCAGCCTGTGGCTTCATTGTTTCAGGGCTGCAGGATTTGCAGTGTGCAGCCGTCAGGGTTGAGTCGCATCAATGTGGTGTTAAGACCAACGGAGCTAAGAGTTAGGGATCTGGGGCATAAGGCTTTGGAGTGTTCAGGTTTTTGATTCCGCTTGTTCTTCTGATGTAGTGTTGATGAATTTGCAGCCGCCTATTAAACTTTCAAGCAAGCCTGGGAGGGCGGCTTTGGTTCCCATGCCTAAAAAAACACCAAGTTAGTTTTCCATAGCGATGCCGTCATGTTATCCAGGGTGTAGCGTTTGCGGCTGAGGGTTGATTTTAATCTTGCTTTGCTTGTACTGAATGTCTCCTCGACAAGAACTGCAGAGTATGCATCTGAGAGGGTTGTGCTTGGATTATTTGGAGGAGGGCTGCTCCTTTGTGGTTAGATAATCTTACCGCTGCAGATGCAGGGTGTTGGATTGGAGGTTGACATCATAGACTTACATATGTAAATGTACATATAAGTATACGTGTATCTACAGAGCATGCGGCTACTTCTAGTTCACAACACTGTAGATGTAGGACTCTCTCGCATATATCAGTACAGGTATGTAGTCCATCTCGGGGTCCGTAAAGTAAAAAACTGGATTCAAAGAATCCTTGCGTTAATCAGACAGCCAAAACCCTGAACCTCAAACCCTGAACTCGGGTGCGTCCTCGGGTCAAGGACTTGTTCAGTGTCTTTGGTTGAAGCGTCATAGCGTTGAATGCTTAGGTCGCCATCTACTACCCAAGCAGTATTGGAGTGAGCCTACAGGCGTCTTGCCAAAAAACAGATCACGGTCCAACACCCTGAGATCCTTGTTTCTCAATCTCATGGAAACTTTGGATTCTCAACCCTCATTCTTCAGACTTCTCAGGATGGTCTGGAGACAGACCGGAAAGCGTTAAAGGAACATCTGAGTGCGGCCCTGGGGGAGCCGGCTCGCCCCCATGTATGAGATGATTGGTTTTCACCTTCAGAAACGGTACAAATAGCTGTGCAACCCAGGTCTCAACACAAAGGTCTTCCTGGATCCTCTTGCCCTGGAGCCTCGGGACCAAATCTAAAGGTCTGAGAGTGGCTGGAAGTTCTCAGCCTTCCAGCACCGCTGTTTTTCGATTGTTCTCAGCCCTGAGCCCTTAAACCTAGCTGCCCCTGCATGACCACCCGGCACCATCCCTGCACAACCCCTTTGCAACCCTGTAACCCTGTACTGCCACCCTTAAAGTCCGACAACAGCCTCTTCCACGATGGTATAAGCATGCTCTTCACAGAACCCAGCCGACTTCCATTTCACCAGGTAATGATGGGTTCTGCGCAGCCGGAGGCCCCTTCTTGTTTGGCTTGGGGAACAGCCAAAGTTGTTACATTGTTGGTACTTGGAGTCTTGGAGTCAGGGATTTGCACTTCAAGACTTCGCATGGAAACGGTGCTTAGGCTTTTGAACAGCGCTACTACCTCAATTTGTAGACAGGAAGAGCAAACAAGGTCTGGATTCTGAAAGAGCATCCAGATATGCATTTGAAGATAAGTGCAAAAACATGCTAGACGTTCGAGACGTTTCGAAGTTTGCTATGAGCGGAGTATACCAGAGTCATATGGCAAACTTCCAAAACAATCAATCCCCATGTTATCCGTGGAGGGCTTCCCTAGAACCATCCCTGAGTGTCACTGCGGTCCCCAAGGGTGCCCCTAGTGACTAGTCGTTTACTCATGTTGGGATTTTGCTTCCTTGAGTTTGATGGCTTCAGGGCATTCTCAAAGCTTATGTAGGGATTATGGGGGTTGTAGCGTATCTATAGAGAGTTTCTGCAAACTGTAGGTCGAAGTGACGGGAAGTTGGTCGCTTCATTCCCAGTTTTCCCCTGCAGAAACATAAAATGCGGAGGATAAGGGCATGACATTTTGCGTTTCCCATCTTTCTGATTGGGTCTGCTCTAGGTATGACGATACCTTGCAAGTGCGCACCTGTTAAGCCTAAGCACACATCCCTACACCCTAAAGCACTGTAAAGTTTGTCGGGACTAGGACATATTGCAATGCATGTTGCAGCGTGCTGTTTAAGGGTTACAGACTAGGCTTCTAGGGGGTCGGGAGTAACTGGGATGTAGGCTATAGGTTTTACTTTTAGGGTGGAGTGTTGCGGTTTGGGTTCTAGCAGTGAGGATCTTGGCTTCGGGTTTGGCAATGTTTGCCACACCCCCTTTGTCTGCTCCTTGGCACGAACGCACTGACACTCCGAAAGCAGACTAGTACACGGGTCATTTCCACATTCTGCCTCTGTCTTTTAGGGATACCAGGTGTCATATTTGGGGCATTAGGGGCTACAATGTAACCGCTCGGGTTGAAGACTCCGTCCTAAACTTGGGAGATTATTCATATATTACACGTGACATATGGATCTATAAGGCTCACGATTCTCGCCTCGATCTGCGAAACTCACGCGCCTGGGGTTTTCTTATGCCATCATTCCCTGCAAGAGATGTGTACAGTACAGTACAGTACAGTACAGTACAGTACAGTACAGTACAGTACAAGCAACTCTCCAGGAATGGTCAGTCAGTCCAGGCCTTAAGCACTTGGAAACGTGCCTCAGGTTAGTGAAAAAACAACCCCTAACCCAAGATTTCCAAGCCGGCCGCTGACAAAAATGAAGTCTACATAATTCAACCCCTGTACTTTCCATTTTCTTTTCCATTATCCCAATATAGCCCCTATAATCCCTACATAACCCCTAGACTACGCAATTTCTGAAGCTCCTTCCTGTAGAGCAAACTCCTGAGCTGCAAGTTTTTTCAACTCTAAGCACTGCCTAGGAGGCTAGCCGTGTTCGTCCCTATATGGCACCCTCCGGCTTAGGGTTTCGCGTTTTGGTTTTGGGTGATCGCCGATAGCAGTTGAGAAAAGCTCGTATAGGATTGTCTCAGCACGATCCCCGTTTGGCTAACCGGCTAAGCAATTTTTAAACACGTTTGAAGTCCTGAACATCCTTCTAGGACCTCACGCTTTTGACTATTCACCTTGGTCCCAAAGCCTTAGCCAAAAGAATCTTAGCGCTTGATCTTTTTCGGGGTTCTCGAAAGTAAAGTTCGTGATAAAAGGTGGTCCAGGCAAACTACAATGACCTTACGTGCATGAAGCTATTCCAGATCTGCCAGATTGGTGGTCCTGGCGTTAATGAAGATTCTGATATTTTCGGGGGTAGGGGGCTCCTATTGTAGAAAGCAGAGGGGCAATATGTGACCCGGGGTAGTCCAATATCCTAGCAGGCTTAGACACAGGCACAGTAGGAAAAAGTTGTAGTCGCAGCAGTAGAAGCAACGTAGACCGCTCAAAGTCTGAAAATGTTGCAACTGGCAAGGAGCTACAGAGAAGAGCCGCTGTGCGATTGAAGGACGCAAATTGTCTTTGCCGGATCGATCGGGCTCGGGACGTAGATCTTATCCTGGGAGAATATCGCGCAGAAAGAGGTGGTGATTGAAGAGTCATACAGCGCACTTACGTACAGGTTGTGATGAGGGAATGACTTGCATCATCTTTCACACTTGTCGCTTGGTTAGCTTCGTAAATTCTTTACAGTTCACAAAGTGCTAAGTACTAAACAGGGCAGCCTGTCTATCCCGACATTAGGAAACAAAAGATGTCTGATCTGCATTGTGTTCCAAACTACCGCTGTGGTACGGCCATCAGCATTCACAACCGTAGGGGTCTAGGTACCTCACAGCCGCTTGTTTCGCCAAAGCCTTCAGTGCGACTACCATGACCATACCCCAAGTTCTTCACCATTGGGAACTTGGACCTTCTGATCTTGGGTGCGTAAAAACTTAATTGCCGCGGACCTCACGTCTGCAATTGTGTCTGCGACCCTCTCTAATTCAGTCTATAAGCTTGGCTCTTCACACTCTTTCTCCCCTGGATCCTAAGCGGCCCACCGTACCCTAAAACCTTCTTGGGACAGACTTGCAGTGCCAGGCGTCTCGTTGTCAGCTGCAGATGTATGCAAGCGATTCAGTTTTGCCACGGAGGACGTGATAGCCACCACCTCCACCCGAACCACTGTTTCTCTACTAGTAGCAGTGCCAGTGCTAGTATGTCCTATAGAGGGTAGCTACAACCTTCAACTGAAACGCAGGAGCTTTTGATCTCCCTCGGGCCGACCTTTGTCAAGTTGGGCTTTGAGCTCGGACCGGTACCAGGGAGTGGAGATTCATATGCAGAGTTCATGGTTTGGTGCATGAAGCTGGGTTGAGCGCAATCAAGACAGACGAAACACAGTGCTATTTTTGTATTAGCTGTATGGTGGACACCTTATTCTGCTCTTGTGACAAAAGGCATGCGCTACACATTGCCGTTCTTATCATGCTAGCTACTGTTATCAGCATGGTTTGTGGCCTACACAACGGTCAAGTCTGGGCTTCTTGTACCTCTGTGCTTGCAACACAGCTAGAGAGGTGGGGTTAGGGTTTTTGGTGTTTGCGGTCAGTTTTGTATGCTGCTGAGGATTATCATACGCCACCCAAGAAGGAACTACATGTGAGCCCCGCGGCAAACCTAAGGCGGTTCCTAAACTCACTTCCCGTGACTGCAGGGACAATGTACTCTTATTCGGGTCCCTATATCCTCTTCCACCATTCGTGGGCGGGGGATCACTTAATGCAAGCCGAAAGCCAAAAGTGCCTGGACAGATGAATTTCTTTCCCTCCGGCACGCCGGAGTGAACATGTATGTTGAGCTCGGCTTTTCAGAGATCCTGGACCGGAATCCTTCGGAGCGCAAACCTTGAACTCCCATCGCTAATCCTACTTACCCTGATCCCCCAAACTGCACCCAAAAACCTTTGCTGCCTGCTGAGGACAGTCTCTTTCTGTCCGCCCTGATGTACTAAACGAGATCTTTCTTGCAGAGTTCCAGGAGTTCCAGGACGCGGTTTGGGGATGTAGTGTCTCAGTAGGGCTTAGCCGGAAGCATGAATAGCTTGTGGGGATTTTCTTGCTACTCCTGAATTTTCAAAGTTGTTGCGTGTGGTTCACAGTCATGGGGGTAGAGGTACTTTTCATTCTATGACAGACTCTGACACTGCAAGCTCAGAAACCCTTCTGAAGAACGACTTCGGGACTATGCACAAGTAGGTCCTCAAGGGTGATCCGTTATCAGCCGTCAACAAATCTTGCCGGGTGGTTAATGCTGATCACGGCCCGCGCCTTTAAGCAATTGCTTAAAGATATTTCAGTGTAAAACCAGCCGTGTGAAAAAGTAGGTTTTTCTTGCGGCTTGCTGTTACAGCCGAGTACTTGATTTCTGAGAGTGCTGGCGCACCCTTTCCTGTTAAGGGCCCACGAATTTGTAGGCCCCATTTTCTATCATTTTTTGCACGGGCGTTCTACGTCGTTACCATGCTCATCACTGATTGATGTTGAACCTTCTTTAAGCTTGGGACCCCCCTTGACAAGAGGGCCCTCAGAAAAGTTTAAATTAGGGACTCTGAATCAAATCCTCAGAGGTCTGTCACAGGCAGTATTAGTACGAGGCGTTAATACTAGTACTATCAGTATTTTTCAGTTATTACTGAGGGCTCTGGGGATTATCGAATTGAGGATGACTAAGGGTCTGGGGAGCAAATTGTAAAGGATTTCTGAGGGCTCTGGGGATATCGAATTGAGGAAGTTCCGAGAGGAACAGTTTTGGAAATTCTGACGCGACAACCTCGCATTTTCAAACAATAAGGTTGAAGACCTTCCTATATTCTTAGGACCCCAAAATCGAAACGCATTATTCAAGGTCTTCCCAAACAATGGCCAGACTTGGAATAAGAGGCGGCCAGAACACATTATTCAAGGTCTCTTCACAAAAGCCAGTGCAACACTATCTGTCAGGATGGAGTAGCACCTTTTGATCACGACGAAGCCGTTAGAATCGCTTGGCCCTCAGGTTTTTGCGGTGTTTATCGGATGTTGTGAGGTATGCGACAAATGAGTTCCATTTTTGGCCAGCAATTCCTTTGCATTCCCTGCATATCGTCAGGGTGTCCATTCCATTGTCAAGTCCATTTCCAGTCTGATTCTCGATGAGTAGCGTCAAACAGGCCTTCAAGTTGAACAGATGTTGCTTTGTAATTGGATGTGAAGAATGGGAAGGCTCGGCATGAGTTGTAGCCTGGGGTATGGGTTGCAGTGTAAGGCTTTGCCAAATTTCAGAATGATTCCGGTTGCCACATTTGGGGTTCCTATTGTAATATGAATCTTGGAAGTGCTTGCTTGGGGAAAACTTTTACTAGTACTTCAGGCAAGCTCCCATATGTTCTCGCGATAAGGAGTGAGGATGCTAACCTGCATAAAACCTCCGGGGTTGACCCACGTCATGGACTGCGGTTGCCTTTTGCTTGCCAATTATGATTGACGAGGGGGTTTCGTAGTGAGCGTTAGCAACTGGCAGCTTTGAATTCCTTGTTGTCATAAGCAGTGGATAGTTAAGCCTCTGCAGGTCGACAGGTAACGTGCAGGATGGCCCAACACTCCCTGAACCAACAACCCTACATTGCTGCAACCTAAACTCAAATCGTAGAAGTCCTAAACCCTAACTTAGAAGCCCAACAACTTAGACTGAAACCTCCAGCTAATTGCTTTAGATATTTTCCGAAAGACGTTGACATGGCAAGGTCCTGCAAGGCTTGGGCATCCGAGACCTATCGGAGCGCTACCGGGCAGAAGGTTTAGGGTTTGGGGTTTAGATTTTTTTGTCTATATAGGTCCAAGAACCCCGAAAGTACGGGTCCAAGTCCCCTTGCTGTCCGAACTTGCAGAACATGGTCTTTGGCACCTCAAACGGGTACTTGGATCCCCGGTTTTGGGTTTGGAGTGTCCAAGTACTGCTGGAGTGTATATTGTTGTCAGAGAAAGTTTCGGGTTTGGAGTGTAAGGTTGGTGCTTGGCGCCGGTCTCCTTCGGGGAAATATTCTGGTTTTCATGTTCAGATTTTGGAGCTGAGGGATTGTGGTTTAGAGGTGGGGCTAGAGACTAGGATATGGGGTGGAGGATTTGGGTTCAGCAAGGTAGGCCGGGCTCGGGAGATTCCAATCTGGGCCCAACTTCAGGAGCACGACCAATGATTTTGGCACATAGCCAACCCAACTACTACACATTTGGGAATCTCAACGCATGTTTTTTTTCCAATGTTGGGTTTGAGCTAAAGTCTTTCTAGTCCCGGGCAAAACCTCTACATTCATTCCACAGCCCTAAACTTGCAAGAGCTTCTGCACATCCAGAACTCCAACCCTGAGCCCTCACCTAACAAAGAATTCTGGACAATTATTGATGTCCCTTTACGCTTTGTAGGGGCATCTATTCAAAAAGCATGTTGAGTACCACTGAGTAACCTTGTGGCAGAGAAGGCTTCCGGACGTTTGCATCCAAGCCAGTGGCTGCTGCCAGTCTGGGGCAGGCACGAGAAGACGAAGATTACAAGTCAGCCTACGGGGGCAACATTGGTGCTTTGCAGGGATTGTAATGCTGGCTGTACATCTTGGAGGGCCCAGTGGCATGAACCCTAGAAGTGTTCAGTTTTTCTTGGGTTTTGGCTGAGAGTTTGAAAGAGCCTATGGGTAGTTTAGGGTAAAGGATCCCACATGTTAGAAGTGTCTTTAGTGACCGGGAAAGGCTTTCAGGTTCCATAGCCCGAAGCCCTCAATAAGCCCACTGTGGTTCAGAAATGATGAAGAGCTGTATGCATAGACTCATACGGCAAAGTCTCCAAACCCCGCCTCATACCACAAATGTTGCTGGAAGGTCTACAAGGCTGAGCTGAAAGACGGCACTCGCGTGGCCGTGAAGGCTCCCGATGCCGCCTTCTACCTTTGGATTGCTTGTTCTTGATGAGCCATGTGCTTCATTATTTGTCATGGGTCTGGTACTGTGTTGCTTTCCCAGTCATCAGCGTTATTCGCAGATCTTTCTTCAACTACCTTCCTTGCTCGTTCTTACACCGACCAGTAGTCATGACGTTATTGCGGATCTCAGCTTCGGTATAGCAGCTGCTTTTCGACATCTAGGATGAATCGTTCAGGGTTTAGGGTTGTGATTCGGGGGCTCAGGTAGTGCTAGTGAGAGCCCTTAAAAGCTCGAAAGCCTGAGCTCCGAACTCGAAATCCCATAGCAGTGTTTAGCTCTGGCCGAAAGTTGTACACTCTCTGACCGAGGCTTCCAAAAGTGCAGTTGGGTTATACACTTGAGATCCGGTTTTCGTGGCAGGGTTTGGGACGTTTTTGTCTGGAAACTCGCGGTCCTTATAGGGGCAAGATGGGATTACCTCTGGGCCTGTGCAGCAGAATACGCAGCAACTCCCCAACTTAACCTGATTCGTGGGGGCTGAAAAGTCCAGGAACATGACAGAATTTCATGATTCTCCAAACCTATGTAGCACCTGTACTACTGCCCAGACACCAGAGACCCGATTGTTGCGTTTTTGGACCGTAGGGCTTGTCTCCCAAGTTAGGGTCCAACTTGTTACCATATATATATATATACACAGTAAACAAGACCCGCAACTTTGACAGCGACAGTAATACATGTGTTTGATCTGTCTGTGGGGGGGGAGGGGACTACAGGGATGCCATGGGAAAGTCACGCACCCGAAGCCTTAAGCCTTGAAAAGGTCCACGACCCCAATCTTAGATGAACGCGCAACAACTGGGAAGTTTTGCCCAGTTGCACTCTGTAGGTCTATTTGCGTCAAATAGTGGGTGGCCATGGAGGACGACATGCCCAAGCGCCACAACCACAACCTAAAACCCTACCAAGCTGCTTTGTTTAAGTAGGTTTCTAGCCCAAAGCCCAAATGCCCTCATCCAAAGCCTTCAATCCTCAACCTTGAAACTTTAACCCCGAACCCTTATCCCACCAGTCCTAGACCAAGCCCTGCCCAAAACGACTAGACTCAGCCCAAGAATCTGAAAACCGCAAAACCCAAAACCCCAAAGCCTGTGATAAAAAGGTGCAGAGACCCAACCTGGCAGAGACAGTGAGCCTCGACCTGGTCATCGCCAGGCCAACGAAGTGGGCTTTAGGCGTCAAAGCTTAGGCTTGAGGTTCGTTTTGGGTAAGGGCTTGAAGCCGCCCAAAGGGTTTTAAGAGGTTGAGGGATATATTGGGTTGTATTGGGATAATGGAAAAGAACATGGAAATTACTATAATGGGCTTATATACGTAGGGTTGATAACATCAGGTGCAAGGTTTTGGGCTTCGAAAGTTTGAAAGGTTGCGTGTGCAGAGTTTGAGGACCTAGACACGCTGAGCTGTTTCTGCACGCGCCCACACATCGCGTCAGATTCACTATGTAGCCTTGTCTCTATGCCCAAATGATGCAAGACTTCCTCCACTGACCATGTGATTTACCGCAATAGCAGCACGTGTTTCATTTATGAATTGTAGCGTTAGGCCCTTGATATCAGGTGCCCAAACAGAGACTAGTTGCGAATTTGGGTTTGGATTCTAGGGACTTGAGCACTAAAACTTAAGCCCAAGGCCCGAAAGTGGCCGTACCATGACCGTTGCTATGCTTGGATTATTCGGTTGGATCTGGATCATGGAAGTTCCCAGGGATTGATATCCGTGAGTCCTAAACCCGAACCTGGGTTCCTGCAGCTGATGCCAAGCAGGCAGATAGCAAAAGTCCTGATGTCCTTCAACGACCTGCTGCCCGAAGGCACCCTGACAGAGACGTGGGCTGGGATTTGAGTGTAATGCTGAGGATTTTCGATTTGTAGGGTTGAGGTCCAGGTTGCGCATTTACCTGGCTTCGGGTATAGGCTTCAGTTTCAAAGTCAAAGTCGCTTGCATACTCGTGAAAAGGAGCAAGCGTTTTCCCTGAAATGGCGCGCACAGAGCTCAAGCTTTGGGACTCTGAGTCCGTGATCATTGCATCTTGACAACATTGATTGTTGGCACTGCTGCTATGTGTGTTGTTTTGCGCGGGTTGTCCTGGCGTTTGCCGACCAGGGTCCCAGGGTATCGGTATTCAGACTGGTCCCCTCATATGATATGTACCAAATGCTACCCTTTTTGTTTTTGGACTCTAACTAATCAACAAAGGATCCCTAGTCCTTGGAAAGCCCATATGGCATTCCTCCTGCAACCTCTGAGTTTCAACCAGAAGCCTTGACTACGTTGTACAGCCGAGCGTTTAGTGCCTGGATACTTGTGGTAAAGGTTCAAGAAGCCATGATTGCACAATTCAAAATCAAAAGGTGGTGTAGCTGGTGTTCACAGCTTCAGCTACAAGGATTTGGCCTGGGTGCGCTGTGCGGAACGACCCAGGGCAAACAAAGGTTCTGGTCTTAGGAGATCTTCATTTCTGCAGAGCATTGCCGCGATCTACGATGCGCAGACATCTCTATACATATGGAAATCATAGCGCATTGCAGCTCAGAATCGCATGCTTGGGTGATTTGAACTTCGTGGGGCCCTGCGCCAGACTCTCAACCTTAAAACTCAGCCCTCGACCGCTGCAATCCTGAGCGCTTCATCCGCAGATGCCCAACTCTACAGCATTGTGGTCACCAGGAGATTGCTTTGGTGGACATGGGGTTAAAAAGGTAATCTGCTATGGCTTCATATATGTGTTCCCCATATCCACTACTTGGACTCCCTAGCCTAAACCCTACTTTTTTGCCGAAGCCTCTACACTTCTGGCGCAGGACATCTTGACGCTGACTCAGCAAAACACCTACCCAGATCCTTCATCCCTATAAGCACTAAAACCCCAGAACTAAAATCCTGACGCCCTAAGCCCATAGACATTAACCTTGAGGTTTTGGCTCTGACCCCAAGCCCTAAGTTCGTTAATTCTTATGCCTCAGCTGAACCTGGAACCCTACCCTCTGAGTCCTAGACCCTGAACCTTTACCAGGAAACTCTACAAAGCTTAATGTGAAAACCGTGAAGGCCTGCAGAACAGTGACCTTTTGGGATTCGTCGATGCTTTCGGCCAGCGTGTCTTCGAGGAGTTGGACTACGCCGCTTGATGGCCGTGGTACGCTTTTCAGGGCTGGAGTTTAGGTCGTTTGGCGTTATATAGGATTGTGTGTTGTGGGCTCAGGGCCCTATTTCATAAGCCCATGGCGTACTTAATTGTACCTTTACATATGACCTCCGGAGATTCAGATGTATGGTTCCAGCTTCAGGGATGAGAGTCGCTGATATCTCCAAGGAGGAGGCATACATGGATGGATACCTACATGTATGCCTTCAGAGGTACGTAGGTATATATGCATGTATGTATGTATGTATGTATGTATGTATGTATGTATGTGTGTATAATGCGATACAGATAACCTAGCGCACAGTAATGAGACATACGGTATGCATATATACAGATAAGCGTATTTGTATTAGTGCATGCCACACAGGTGTGGATATATAGATATATTCTATATTATATATATATATGTGTGACTTGCGCTTTCTCAAAGTGACCCCTATGGCTCTATGCTGGGAAATGCGGTTATTTCCCTGTTGCAGTCCAGCCAGATTCCCCTTCCTTGCATGCTGTGCCCCTAGTAGAGTCTCTAATGTCTCCCTGTCTGAGAACTCAGATGTCAATGTATGCATATATCTCTGTATTTATATGTTTATACCTAGATACATGAATATCTATGTATATAAGGCTTCTGGATCTTGAAGGGTGCTTCAAAATTTGCAGTCTGGGGTCTGGGGCTTATTGGGGCATGTACACGGCATGCAGGGTTTTACGGTTGCCCTCAGAGTGCGAATTGCCATCGCGCAGGGGAAAGATTCTGGCAAATTCCCCTAGTGAGAATAATTAGGTTCTCTGGCTGATTTAGGGCTTACTAGGTCAACAACTTTTGTGTGGGGTCTTGGACCTATCATTGGGTCCACGGCCGTACGCCACTATCCATTTCAGCTCTTGGTTGCGGTTGAACGTACTGAACAATTAGGCTGAGATTTCAATTCCTTGATAACGACTGCATTTTTTCGGATAGGTTGTGGTGTCATGAGGTTGCAAGGATGGGATTCATACCCCTAAGCCCCAGACAACTGCATCCCAACTACATTTGATTTTCGCACAGTTGAGTCCCTCCAAAGACCGAGAACATGCTGTGTGAAGCTGAAGCATCCCACGTACATATGCTGGACTAAGCTGCTGGTACCCGCAGCTGCCGGTCCTTGAGCATACAAATGGAATCTGGATGCAAAACCGCCCAAAACCAGAGTGACGCACGGGTTAGTCTTAGTGCAGCTACTTGCCACCTATGGCGATCACCCCAAACCGCAGCCCGTCATTGCAAGCTCGATGCTGCAGAACTTTTACTTGGAAGCCTTGTCACCTTTTCTAGGCGACCTAACATGCTTATTGTACTGGATGCTAAGGGCTACCTAAATCCTTAAACACGCTGAGGAGATGGAAGTGAAGCGCCTTGCCATGTTGCAGACCAGGGTTTGAAGTGTGGGGCCTTAAGCTTGCAGTTCCAGGTCTATATGGCAGACTTTCCACCGCGCTGGATTTTTCCACGCTTAGAAAAACGGGCGAGTAACAATGGCCGTCCATCAAAGTTGCGTATAAATGCTGCAACAGATCATGCGAACTCTTAGCCCCCTCTGCCCTTAGCTGATAGCTCAAAATCCCCTTGTTAAAGGCCAAATGCTTTGGGTTTGAGTGGGTATAGGGGCAAGGGGACCACAGCTGGAAGCTGCCTGTCACACTACGAGTGAAGAGCAAGAGGTTGTCGCAGGTAGATAATGGTGCACAACGAAGATTGCCAGCCGGGATGGCAACTCTCACACCGTATGTCATCCTTTTACACAAGCCCATAGTCCTGAGCCATCATCGGCCCCAATCCCGCTAGCCTCCAGGCCGTCTACAGGTCCAAACTCCATGACTGATAATAGATATTTTTAAGTCACGCGAATATATGCTCAAACAGGTAGGGCAGGGTTTAGGGTTTCGGCTGAGGATTAATGTTATGCTTCCGAGGTTCGGGTAAATTTGAGGGCTTGATGTTTCGTGCTTTTGCTGCAGGGGTGCAGTCGGATGGTACTCCTGAGATAGCATTCTAAGCTTCTACATTCTGCCTTTACAGCTTGGTGCACAGCAGGAAAACCTCCAGGGCACAGTTACATGGATGGCAGATCTGAATGTCCATCCTAAGTCCCAACCTCGCGATGCACCCTGAGCCTCCAACTAGCCCTGAAGACCTTAAGACCTAAGCTCCAGACTTGTCTCCTGGAAGCTCCGAACCCAAAATCCAAATGACAGAAAATGTTTCTCCCAGGTCGCTCAAGATAAAGTTTGCATCCTAGCTATCCTCTGTTAGAGTTCCTTTCTGAGGCACCTACTTAAACTCGCAGTACACTTTCCTACGGCCTAGAGCTGCCCAAGTCTCAAATTCAAAGTTCCCCAAGTCCTAATCTCAAAGAGTTCATACCCCCAAACCCTGTGCTTGTAATCTCACAGCCTTTATTCCCAAATCCTGCACCCCTTACACCGCAGACCTTCGATCCTCATCCTGTAAGCTGCAAGCGTTACGCGATCGATTGAGCATACCCCAATTTAGGCAAATCAGAACGACCTTGCCTCAAATGCTTCTTCTTAGTGAAGCCCAAAAGCGGCCTCGTGTCGGACTTTGAGGCTGCTCATCAAGCTAGCTCAGACCCGAAACCTTTCATTCCTTATCCCCGGGATCTTGAACACTCAGGAATGCCCAGCGCTTCCGCGAACTTTATGGAGACCAAGCAAAGCTGAAGGCCTGGTGAGGAAGGGCCACGGAAAAAGAAGGCTCTAGTTTCTAGAGTTTGAAGATGTTGGGCCTTCAGGCAAGTGAGGGAGTTGGACCAGCCACAGGTTTCAAGCCCAAGGGCTTACCCTCTCGGGTTTACAGTAACAAGGGAGGTGTACAGGGGGTTCTGAGTTTGTGCACGTGGGTAGAAGTCAGGCTGGGTTGTGGCCATCAGCGCACACGGTTTAGCTAGCAGCGTTTGGATTTCATGGGTTGCCCTCACTTCCATCTGCCCGCCAGTTTGGGGTGGTGACGATTCCAGGAACAGAGTTGCGGTATTTTGGGGTGCGACTGATGGGCTTTCAGAGCATGCGGATCTGTGTTTGGGATTCACGGCTTAAGGTTTAGGGTCCAGGGCTGAAAGCTAGGGGTATTCAACGGTTTGTACGGAGCTACTGGCTACTAACAACGTACTAACGTTTTGGACAACTCCTATATCACCCCATCTATTGCAGTATCGATCGTAGTCATGCAAGAAGATGTGCATAGCAACTATGGGGCCCTTGAAGTTTATGACACATCCCCAAACTGTATCCCTTGGCATTTGAACCTTTCCTCCTGGTGAATTCTTCGCAGGGCGCTGCAACCTCTTTTGTCAATCCATGGATAGCACTTGTAAGACCACTGTGGTTCCTTCAGTGGCCTCGAAACCCCAACCTTCAGACCCTAGCCCCACATCCAAGAGCCGTTAGCCTGCGAACCCCCAGACCGTGAGCCTTCGAACCACAGACCCTGAAACCTTAAACTCCTGAATCCCAACGCCCAACACCCCAAATTCAAATCCTAAAGCCGGCCCAGCCGAATGTAAGCCTGCACCCATAATTCGCAACTGTACAGCCCTCAACCCCCAAGCGGAACCCCATCAGACCTAAACCCTCAGCTCTATTCTAACCTGCTGCAGAGGTGCCGATCATGTATCCGAAGCTGGCTGCGCGACAGGTCATTGCACGGAGCTCAATCAAGGTTTAGGGGTTGTTTCTGGTTTGGTTGTTGCTTTCGGCTTGGGTTGTACCTGTATGTTTCTGAGGGCGCCCCCAGAGATCCCTTGTTGACCCCGTTATCTCCCTAGGTCTCCTAGGGTCTCCGCTCTCTTAGAGTGTCCCTATGAGAGTCCGACACTTAAGGCTTCAAGCTTTAGGTGTTTGTTTTTAGGGTTTATGCTTTAGGGACCGAGAGCGTCAAAGTAATAGTTTAGTGTGACCGTGCGCTTGTTTGCCCTGCTCAGCAACTTAGAGCAAGTCTGGTTTGGGTTGTGAAGAGAGACAACCCTGGCGAAAAGAAACAAAAGTTTGTCCATCCAAGGCTGGATGGACTAGCACCCAAGCACCAAAGACCCTCGCCCTGCCTGTACCGTTTTCCTGCGCTGCGCCTGAGCATTGCGGCAAGGGAGCACTTCAGAGATCATGGACATCTCGCCCTCGAAACTCCGAACATCTAGCCTAGAAATTCCAAGGCCCTACATGACTATGGGCTTTGGCAAATTGACCTCCATATAATCCTCAAGAAATACTCCTGTGACCCTTGCATTTGCTACCCAATTCTAGGATATCTCATGCAAGAGACTCCAACCTGACATCGGCTACTCCTTCTACGCCCACACGCGAGTATCTTTTCATCGTGTTGAGAATCCCGCCGCCATCGATGCGAGACAGTCTACATTACCGCTAAACCATGATGCCTCAGAAACCGGCGGTTTAGTTGCGTCCTGCAATGCTGAAAGCTATGGAGCAGAACCTAACTTTCTCTCAAGCCCGTAGAAAGTAAACGCAGCTCACTCAAGGTGGTGCTTATTGGGATTCCGGATCGAAAGCTGTTCATGATATACTTTAAGCCTTGCATCTTGAGTAGTTGAGGGCGCGAGGCATGGGATCGCAGGCTTACATAAGGCGGATATGAAGGGTCTTCTAGCGTGCAAGGGGCCGCTGACGCATGGAAATCTTCTCACCATACAGACATGAAAGATGGTCCAGCCTCATTGCAACAATGGCTTGCGCTTGGCAGTATGGACCCCGTTAAGGAGAATGAAGCTGCGACTAAGCCATCCAAAGCTTATCTTGACAGACGAACTCCTGCAAATCTTGCATTGTGGCGCATCGCCTAAAAGATCTGAGCCTGACGTTCGCGTAAGACTAGGGTTTATCCCGCCGTATACTGAGCCAGCTCTCCCATGAATTCAAGACGACCTGTTATTGATGCGTCGTTTAGAGGAGGGGATTAAAACAAATAAAGATTTCCGCCCATCAGTCTGGTCCACAACGCAGCTGCACGTGCTTGGACATACATGTTTCGCGTTTAGCGGCGTTTTGTTGCTGGGATGTTGGGTTTATGCTGAGTACCAACAAACGTGCTGGTAAGGGTCGGGAGAAACTTGAAACAAGAGAGCACGGGACCTAATCACCAATAAATGTGCACTCGGACCCTCAGGCTGAATAACCACCCAGTGCTCAACCTTCAGCCTTGATACTTGAGGCCCTCCAGGCTCAGGCTTCCAGGCTACGTCACAAACCTCAACCTTAACTTCTCAGCTCTGAGCAATCGAGCAGAAAACCTTCCAGAGGTCATGGAGTGGGTCGATGGCGTGAAGCTCACAGATGTCCAGGCGATCCGAGATCTCGGAGCCTTGGTGTGTGTAGGGTTTCGGTGTATGAGACTTGGCGCAAGTATGGGTGAAGCCCTGGATTGCTATATAGCATCTTCGCACAGTTGTAGCGTTTGACACAGCGGAGCTTGCCCATCTACAGTAGGGGCATGGCAAATCTCCAAAGTATACCGAAGTAATCGCCTAGACCGATTGCTTCTGCCAAGAGCAGAGTCATGCTCAATAGAAAAGGTGCCTTGACCTGAACTGCCTGGATCGTCCTCCCTGTCTAGTATATAGGTCCAGGCAGCACTTTATAGGCTTCAAAGGCTGGGTTGCATGGATTGGTCATAGGTGCCGTTGGCTTAGCCTTTGGCGTGAAGAGTTCAGAGATTACGCATGCTTGGCTTTGTGTCTTTGAGTGGTTGGTGTTCAGTGACCCCAATTGCGCATTGCAACCTTTACGACTCAAGGTTTTCTTGAACTTAACTCGGACAGGTTCACGCTGCGCCTGCTTGTACTTCCCTGCGTCGGTCCTGGGCGAAAGCAAGTCCAATTCCTACTCGAGATTGTGTTCCGCGCATCCAAGTGGAAGGTAGCCCTCCAAGAAATAGTTAGCCAACCAGCTTTTCAGATGTGTTTGTCCTTTCGAAAGCAATTATTGATCCCCACAGCTTACCGTTCGAGGTTGCCCCACAACCTGCGCCACACAATACCACGCAATTCAGACTCTGAGCCGCTTATCGCCTTTTATCCTGCGATTGGCTCTCTTTGTGGTTAAAGCCGGGATTCTGCAAATTCCGGCCTCGTGTCTAAACCTTTTGCCACCGTTGAAGGCCCTAAACCCAAGCGACCTCCTCAGCCCCCTTAAAACCTCACTAAGTCCCTCACCAAGCCCTCCGAGGATTGGACCCGCTGACCTTCATCACCATCGGAATTGCCCATGGGTCTCAATTAGTTTTGGGCTTGGAGTCTGCAGGAAACAAGTAATGATTTAGGGTGTAGGGTTCAGCCGGGTTTGGGATATAAGGTGTAGGATTGGGGGGTAAGTTGAAGGTGTTGAGGTCCCTCTGAATGGGATCTTTCCTCCTCCCAGGTCCTATAACGCGCTACAAGCAACTCCGGACCGGTACTAACGACCATGAGAACAAGAGGAAGGTGTCCCAACTAATAATAGTACTGCAGATGGTACCGGTCATGACATTGGTATTATTGTGGTGGTTGTACGTACCATCCGTGTTAGTAAGTGTCGAATAGAAAACGTAGCAGGAACAATAGCAATGGTATTTATGGTCATGCTAGTACGGTGGTCGTCAAGACGTTGAGCTGAGCCCTCTAACTTGTCTGCTTTGTAGACAGGTTCTGTTTCCGTGAATGGACAGGAGCGGTAGGCCCCAGGAATCAAGGCACTCGAGCTCTTTTTAGCCAGGTTCTCCAAAGACTGTTAACATTGGTAGCTGTCTCCCGCCTTGAAGCCTCGCAGTGGCAATCTCCCCACACATGCTCTTGAAGGAGTGCTCCATGCGTCAGCTCCTGGAGCATGGCTTCTTCCACGCCGATCCACACCCTGGGAACTTCTTTGTGACGAAGCAGGTGGTATTTCATGGTCTCACAACATATGTCGCTAGACCCCAAAGTACCTATCTAGTTCGCAAGTCAGGATTTTTCGGTTGAAGGATGCAAACGGGCTTGGGGGCAGGCGATTATGGGTTTCAGGCCTTGGGTGCACAGGGTTCAGGGTTCTAGACGAGCTGAAGACTTAGAACTCGTTAGTCGTGATTCAGTCCCGCTGTTGCAGCAAACCCTTTCGCCCTTTGGAATTGATGAGCACAACCACTAAAGGCCAATGCCAGAACTGTGAAGTAGGTCAAGATTTGCTGAGTGATGAGGAAGTTTGCTGCGTGGAAGGCGAGACCTAGGCCACCACGCGGAGATGAGATGCATCCAGAACACCGTTGCAGATCTGGCCCCAGCCTGCGAGCACCCTATACCCTACACACTAGACCTTGACAAGAACCAAGTTGTTGCACTCCCCCCAGCTGACATTGAATCCTCAAAGACTTATGCATGTGGCTTCGAACAGGTGCTGTGCTCCTGCTTAGAACTCTAAACACTAAACTCTAAGCCCTCAACGGTAAACCTCATCCCTAAATCCTAACTCCCATGTGCAATTGAAGACCTATCGAACATTGCAACCCCGGCAACCTCCGAAATGATTGAAGGGGTGTAGGGTTCAAGGGATTGAGGTGCTCTCTTGGCACTTAAGTAGGAAAGCTCGCTTTCACGCAAGCTGGGCAAATGGCTCTTCAAACCCCACAGCCTCGACTCCCAGCTTTAAAGCCTGCGCCCCCGTAATCCACAGACTTTGTCCTCCTGGAAGTTTATAGGATTTGCTACATAATTGTGACATTAGGGTACGCGTTTGCCTATTAGCAATGGCTGCTTTTGGAACGGGCTATATGACTACATGCGGGGACTATGTCGGTTGGTGTAACCCCAGCCAGAACTCGTCAGTATTGACAGGGACCTGCAATCAAACCCCAAACTCCACCCAACATGAAGCATGCGAGTCAGCACGAGACCCAGAAGCAATCATGAGTACTGCAAGCGACACAGAGCTGTTGACCGGGCGCGGAGTTGTTCTGAGCAGTCCATTGACCCAAATTCCCTGAAACTAAATTCAAAACCCCCAGGCACACCAAAGCCCAAAAACCCGACACCTCCTCAAACCTAAGCCGACCATGTGTCCTCTTGTAGATTCCCTGCCTGCCTCCAGGGTGAGCTTTGTATCCTCGACTTCGGACTGATGCCGCTCGAGCTGAGTATGGAAGACTTACTTGCGGGTTGGTTTTTGAAGCTGCGGGCTTATGGTTATGCTTCAGGATGGTTTCAGGTTTGGGGTTAAGCTTTCGGGTTTGTACATAGTTTGGGTTCCACAGATTTTCTAAGAGGGGCTCTGATACGGATGTGAGTTCCCGCGTGTGGTGCACAGTTTTTGCAGAGCTAGCTTTGCCAGAAAGGGGCGCTGGTGGGTAAGACGTTGCTTTCCCAGTGTCCAGGTTTTGAGTTTGAAGCAGCTGGAGCTCTGGATTTATGATTTTTGCGCCTTTGCCAGGACCTAAGCTTCAAGTCTACACTTGCAGTCAATGATGGAAGTCCTGAAGCCGTTTTCAATTTCGGCTTGTCCTTCTCCTAGTAAACAGCAATCATGTCTTGGTTTGCAAGAGTTTCAGCTACGTACACGCTCCAGGAGCAGCTTGGGGATTGTTTAGAGTGTGACATGTAGGGTTAAATGCATTTTAAGGTGAAGGTTGGGTGTCTCCAGGTGCAGGGGACTCTCAATCTTGGTACGTGGGCATGTGAGGATGAGCATTTGTTCGGGTTTTTGTCAGGCGCGTCTACATAAGCTTCCTGTGGGATACGGATGAGTGTATACGAGTCCCAGTCAAAGGTGTTGCTTACATAGTTTAGTTCAAGGAGATCAGCAGGGGACCTCCTAAAATGATAGCCTTAATTCAGCTAGGCTAGCTTTGTGGGAATATCCATGAAAGCGTCACAAGCATGGCAATACATCGCACTAATTGGAAAACCAATAGCGGCCAAACAAGTAATCGATTTTGACGCTAACTTATGTACTCGGCGGCGGGGGGGACATGGAGAAGCATCCTTTCTCATGTAGACAAAGCTGTGCTGTTGTGGCGCACGTGAAGCAGTTTCTGTACAAGACAGGTAGCGCTGGCGGCTTATACAATCAAGGGATGCATCTTTTGGAGCACCTGACTTGCCAAGGTCAGACCGTAAGCCCCCAAACCTGTTGCACCCACTGTTGGCAATCTGAAAATCTGAGGGAAGCCATCATGAACCTCTCTTAAAACATCCTAGGCCTAAACCCAAGGCACGGCAACCTGACTTGAAAAGTGACCAAGGAGCGAAATGCCAAAAGAGGCAAGACTCTCTGTAGCTTGGCCGCACCTACAATTGCTTGAAGGGCTTTCGGTCAGGGCCTTGCGTCTAAGAAATGTGCAAGTGGGCAGTTTTACTCATGTGAACCAAACATAGCCTTGACATACCCTCCGTGATCCCTACATAAGCCTTGTGTAATGGTACCCATGTGTTCTGTGTTTCCGCATGTGCTCAGCAGAGGAAAGCAGAGTAGGATAGTCAGATGGAGATCTGAGGCAGTTTCAGCATGAAGTACATGGCTTTGCCTAGGATGCTGTCTTAATTTGGATCCTGATTAACTGATATGAGGGCCCCCTTCCCCCAAACAACACCCAAACAAAAGGGGGGAACCTCCACAGTAAAAGGCGAGAGGGAAGGAAAGTGAGTAGTGCAGCTTAGTTTAGCCTGGTAGACAGTGGGAAGGGCCGGGCCTCGGGAACAGACCTCGGCCTTTATGTGTCAAGTACAAGCCTTTAAACCTAACTTCTTAAAATCAATCCCATTTTTCTTCTCGCGAAGGCCAAATAACCACCTGACTGTTTGCCATGCCTGTGTCCGCAAGCCCGTCGCCCCATACCCATGACATGGTGGGGGTCTGTGTCGCCATGCGCATGGTGTCCAGAACTCAAGATAAACAGCTTTGGGAATCAGGGTTGCTAATCCTGGTTTGACTAAACCTTCAACTCCCAAGGACTGTGTCTTGCTACAAGCATTTTGGGATTCAACCACCAATCATCCTCCCAGCTCGCGAGAATTGCTTAGATTTCAGAGTCTCGGGTCAGGCAGCTTCAAGACATAAGGGGTCTAAAAAGGGTGTCATCGCGAAACAGGGACTTTGAAATATGCACATCAGGTCATCCAGCATATTGTGCACATCGTGAACCGCCCTTTGGCCGATTCCAGATGCTTTCTTTGTCTCACTCTGGACATTCAAGTATCCAGTGTTGCTGGGTGGGGCCTACGGGGTTAAGGCAGAATCTGTTCCATGCTGTGGGTGGGAGCTTTGGCCCAGAGACACGTTTCTGCATTATTTTCAAGTCCAAGCTCTTGGGATGCTTGGGAAGGCCCAGGGGGAGGAAAGTTCGCCTAGCAGTGTGCTTGATGAACTACAGATGCTTCAAGCGCCTGACCTGCTGTAAGAGTTCAAACTTCAAATTCTCCCAGCCTAGGACACCAAATCCCTGAATCCCTCCATTTTTTAACCTAGAGCTTGCATTACCCAAATACGAAACACCTATAAACACCTGCGCAACCCCTAATCCAAGTATCCAGGCTTAGGTTTCGAGGTGGGCCATAGCGCATCTGGCTTAACAGTCAAGCACTTGCGTACTTGGGATCCGAACCCCTAAGCCCACAAATTCTAGACCCTAAACTCTGAGCCCAAACTCAGCCTTTCAGAAGCCATGCATGTCCCTCTGTACTACCACGATCGACCATGTTCGTGTACTTGGAGAATTGTGGCTTTCAACCGTAGACCTCTTGTACGGCTAGTCCAGCTATGGTCATGTTGTTGACGGGCGGGACCCTCGGTGACCCTCGAGTAAGCAGACCACATTATTACATTCGGGATGAAGGATTCTTGCAGGACTATGTGCATCAACCGCACTTTTTCCTGAATGGACCCACCCTTGCGTGCTTTTCTATTATTCTTTGTGGCTCGCAAGCCGAGATTCAAAAATATAAAGTCCTGTGAATGCGAATGTTTGGGTCTGGAGGAGGATTATGTCATTTTGGGAAGGTATGATGGAGAATGGCCCTTTGAGAATGTAGGCCTATGGCAGGCCGGGGATCTACAGGCCTAGCTTCTGAAATCCATTGATCCCATTTCAATGCTCCGCACTGGAATGTTTTGGTTGCATGATTTGGGACTTAGGCAAAAGGAACGGCTTTTTGTGCCTAATCCTGGATGCTTTGTTCTGGGTAATTAGATGATCCCCCCAAAAAACGAACCTGCTTGCCTCAAACTTCGCGTGTATAGTTAAGTTTGTACGCTTCCTAGACGGTCTGTTTCCCGTTTGCCCGCGCTGCGCCTGAGCGCTGTGGCAAGGGAACACTTCAGAGACAGCTGACATGAACCCTAACCCCAAATTGTTTGAGTGCTAAACCATTTCCAGGCGATTATCGTGGTATGGCCGCCGATTATCACGCAGCCTGGCTCTGTAAAACGTTTGAGGAATGCGTGCAATGTAGCGTTAGCATTTGGGTTCAAGGGTTGTGGGGCAAGGTTGATGTTTTGTTTTCGTCAAGCCAGGTTTATGGCTTTTGGGGATACGGCTTTTTGAGGGGAATTACTCCGCTAGGAATATTGACCGCCCACCAACACAGGCTCTATCTGGTATTTCCCTGCTAGGCATCAACTGGAGCCCAGAATTGGAAGATGGTTTTCAGGTTTGGCAATATGCCATGATGTGAGCGTATCTATACATATATATAATCACATTATGTTGGTTGTTCAGAATCAGTGTTGTTTAAACTCACCACTTGACAGCTTTAAGGATGAATGATCATTGAGGGATCTGTCAGACTCGAGGATACAGTTTGCCAGCTCTTCTGTCCGAGAAGTTGAGGTGTTGGTGTGTAGAGGGTAATTTTGCAGTAAAATAGCAGCTTGATTCGCACCGGTCGCGATAAAAGACAGGGGCAGGCGAGTGGACTTACGTGACAGTTCACCAGAGGCAAACTCAGAACGCGTGACGCTCAGCCATGCACTGGCTAGATCCTAAGCATATGTGCCAGATATCAAGTTTATTCTAAACCCCACACTGCAACAACCAAACCCAAGGAACTCGGCTTCCTTTCGAGAGACATTGACGTGCGCCCCATCGCACCAAAGCTGGAGGTCAGGGCTGCTTTGGGGTTTGTGTCTTCAGGGTTAGTTCTTTTTGGGCGTTGGGTTTGAGTTTGAATGTGCAGGAGGCTCATAGTTTGGGGACTCGTTGTACTTGTGATATTTAAGGCAGCGTTTTTTAGCGCCCATCAGGATTCCGGACAGGTTTGAGACCCGCTTGGGGATAGGGAGGCTCCAGATGCCAGTTTATACAGATTTGATTTGAGGAGCTTCCCCCCTGGTTGGGATTCTTTGCCGCGAACATCGGTATCGCGCGGCACATTAGGAGATTCAAAATTCGAGAGGTTCCCATACAGAGGCTGCAGGAGCTTGAAATGCAAGGGCATCGCTGAGGTGGTGCCCCACCCTCTAGCAGTGGTACACTAGGAGCACATACATATGTATATATATATATATAAATGTATGTAGACGCGTACATACATATATACATATATATTATTAAATGTTACCCCCCGCCAAAACCTACATTTTCATCTAAAAGCATCGCGGTGAACAGTAGCATATTCTGCCAGAATATGTCAGACCTCCAGGTCTATTGGAGTTGCCTTCAACTTCTACCTGCTTTAGTAGATAAATGCATGTTGCCCAGGATGACCCTTTGGCGGATGAGCTTGACGAATCACATCACCACCCAAAAAGCACGCATAGGGTCAAGACGTTCTTGAAGACCCAAATTTGAGGATAAGGGCGTAGAAGGTCCGCTAGAACATCTTACATGGGAGCTTCTGGTCCTGTGTAGTGCAGAAGGGCAAGAAGTTTGAACCGCTCTGTCCCCCTATTTTGGGAATAATCCTGGTGGATGCTTGCCACAACTATTATTGTAATTGTCCAGGCTCTTGAGCCCTCAACCGTAACCTTGAAAACCCATAGACTCTGCATAATCCTGACGCTTAATAACTTATTCGTTTTTGGTCAATCATAGTACCCTAGAGACGCAAATAACCCAAAGAAGGCAGCATTTACAGACTTTCGGGCCCAAAGTAGGAAGCAGGTTTAGATCCCCAGGATTCCTGTAGAATCCCTACATATACGCTCTATAATCCCCATCCGACTCTATGTAAACCCAGGACTTAGGGCCTCAGAATAAGAGATGAGAAGGCCTTCTTCGAACCTCGCTTGGCACCAGCCAGGGCGGCTGCAGCCTGGCTTGTTCGCAGGATTGTGGCTTAAGGGCTGAGTGTCTAAACCATTAGTGTCTAGGATTAAGGGCTTAGTGCTGAGGGGGGTTTAAGTTTTCTGGCTTTCAGTTCATGGTCTCGGGAGTTAGGGGTAGAGTTTGCAGTCACTCGTGTTGGGTTTGTGTGCTTGTGTTATGGTAAGTAGGGCTTAGTTGTGGTCCCAGGGAGAAGTTCTCATGACCTTGCCTGAAATGTAGTAGCCTGCAAATGCAGTAGCTTCTATCGCTTTTGCCACGCCATCCTGGAAAAATTATGTGTCTGTTGCGCGTCCGATGAAACTCTTGAAATGCATGTTCGTGCGCAAGTGTGTGGTGATAGTCTCTAGGAGAGCTCAAAGCGCAATTCTACAGCCCGAAATGCATGCCAATTGTTTTGAACAAGTGAAGATCATGATTCAATGTCCTCTTACGAGCTTGGAATGCCCAAGGGCATCCTGATGCGGAGCAGACGACATATGGTCACTCCCTGAAGTTCATGTGGCTTTTGCCTTTGGGTTCATGGTGTCAGGAGTAGCAAGTGCTCCAAGCTTTTGATTCTGCAACGGAGGGGTTTACAGTTTGGGTAGCAAGTATTTAGCTGATTCAAGGCTTCTGCGTTGAAGGCTGGGGTTTAGAGCTTGGGACTTGTGTGCAGCTTCCGGAAGGGACTGTAGTCACATCTTATGGCCATTTGGCATGAAGCTCCGCGCTCAGAAAAACCACGTGCATAGGCAATCAGCTTCAAGACCATTGTAGACGGGCTCACCGAGGCGCGCCACGGTTCAGGTTCATGGACTTGGCTTCAATTTCTGTGGGGGTTTGAAGTTAGGCCGGGCTTTGGGCTTGGAAGATTGTTGCGACCTCCTTCCGCTTACGTATACATTGATGCATGCTCGTGCATTCAGAAGGCTTCAAATAGTGGATGTATACCGATCGCCCCGTGGCTCCTTGCAAATCCATGCCCGCATCCCTAAACCCAGGACCGTTTAAGTTTAGTGGCTCCAAGGGCCACGGACGAAGCTACAATTTCTTAGGAACTAAAGACAAAACTCCCCAAAGCGAAGCGGAGATACTGCTACATATGTTTTGGGCACTTGACCCCGAAGCCCCATGCTCTCAAGAAGTGGGGTCCTCCTTTGCCGCCAAATTGTAAGAGCTTTCTGAATGCTTGAGCAAATAGATTGAATCCGTGAGAAGGTCGATGCCTATGTGGCGTGGGGGGCCACACATGTTGGTGTTTGGGGGTTTAGGGTTGGAGGCTTAAGGCAAGTCCTGCAGAAAGCTCCTCTTGTCCAGTATACAATGTTTGAGACCTGCAGGGTCAGGCGCTCAAGGCCCCATCCCTAATTTACCCTCGCTGCACCCAAAACCTACACCGATTTTTCCAGCATCGGCAACCTAGCAAGGGCAGTCAATAGACTTTGAAGAAAGTTACCTTAATTGACAGCCCTCTTCTTGAAAGACAGGCAGGCAGTCACTCATCATGTTAACCAGGCAAAAACTTTAAGGCTGAGCTGTCTTGTAGTGTATGTCTCGGAATCTAGCCTACTTTTACCATGGTATACTTTAAACCACTTGTAATTTCTCTTCGCCGTACTCCCCAACTCTTGAACCGTACCTAATTACATTTCCCCATATAATCCCGGTCTGCATCTTTAATGCCAGGATCTTTAATGCCATATTCCGTGTATGCGTACAGTTATACGCACACAAACATGCATATGCCTCTATTCTGAAGCTGTGCTTCCCACAATCACTGCAGAGCATGCAAGCCCTAACAGATCCTCAAACCCCAGCCCTCAAGCCAGGAGCTGTAGACCCTGAACCACAACCACAAGACCCCAAAGCCCAAGTTTCAAACAGGTTGTTTTCGCGAACTATCCCTTCACGGTTCCACCCTTCTATGCTCTGGTGGTGCGCTGCTAGTCTTGTATCAAAGTGTCCGAGGGATAATGCTACTTCTAGGGCTCCGGGTCTAGGGCTTGTGAGGGTTTAGGGTCAGGGGTCAGGGAATGTGTCCTAGGTGTTTGGTCCGTTTGTTGGGGTCCAGCGGATGCTGGCATGCAGTTGTGATTTCTCAAAATTTTGCCCACAACTCCACTCAAGAACGCTTAGGCTGTCCCTTTAATCGCTAGGCCTAAGCCGCACATAGGTACGTGGACTTACATGGAGAGGCTTGGGAGTGTGGATCTACCCTGAACCTATCTGAACCTGAAAAACCGTGTTCTACTTTGTCCCAATCCCAAAGCTTTGCAATGTAGAAGCCTGAGTGCTTACCAACATTTACCAGAAATATGGTACAGGATGAATATTCCACCCAAAGTCTATTCCAGCTACTCAGAACCACACGGTACAACCCCTGCAAAACCTGCAACTAAGTCGGCATCTATTCTATTTTGATGTCAGTTTGCTTTTCCGTTTGTCATTAGTCCCTACACTCCATAAGCCCCTTAATACCACATTCTTTACATAGCTCCTATGACCACTTGACACGGACTGCAGTTTGTCAGTATACACCCGAGGCTCACTTGTGAACCTGGAGGGCCTAGCGCTGTCCATCGACGAGGACTACCGCGTCCTGGAGGCTGCCAGACGGCTTGAACCGTTTTCATGTGGCTCATTCTATGTGTTGGGCTTTAGCATTGAGGGTTTTCGAATTCCAGACGTGCAGTTCAGCTCGTGGGGTTGCAACTGGGGGGGGGGGGGGGGA
>CAJNIZ010009824.1:28947-42661 GCA_905231905.1 Symbiodinium pilosum
AAATCGTATTTCGTTTGGGCTTAAGGTCCCAAGCAGGTAATCCAGGGTGGAGTGCGCATTCGGCTTTCAGTTAGGTACTTGGGTTTGGGCTTTCAGGGTTTAGGCCTTTCGGGCCATGTCGTAACTGAAGCAGGAACCAAGGTAGGGAACCGAATCTGTAAGCAGTGGTTTCATGGCTGCTTGAGGCAATTATTCGTACCTACATGCTCGTTCGGCAGCCCAGGTAAGGTTTTGGGTTGTTGTGGGAAGGTGGGCACTTGGGGGTTGTTGGAGTTTCTGGCAGAAGGGCATGGGCAGAACAATTTCCAGGGCCTTGGACTGCGGACACTACTATGTGGTTTCTGGGAGCTTGTTCTTGGATTCTTAATCTTGACGCATGGCGGCTCACTTGTCTCTGACTCCACACCATGAACCATATTGTGGCTACATGAGGTTCCCTACATGGTTACCAGGTGTTGGCAGCAATGCAAAGGTTGCTTAGGAGAGTAATTGTATGGTTTTCGTAGGTGCAGGGTTTCATGGTGCCAAGGCCCTCAAAGGACAATCGTTTTTATAGGCTCGCGAGGGTGGGAGTTGAGCGTTTAGGGTTCGGACTTGGAGAACTCAGGGACAAGGAGGATTGTTGCATTGAAGGGCCGCCTTCTTGAGTTCCGATGATAAAACGGGATCCTGCATAGGTTTCATCACCCGTGAACACTGACTTAGGCAGAATCCCCTATCTCAAGTTCGTGTCGTTGTTGCACAGCGAAATGTCATAGGCTGCCCAAACACCAACCCTAAGACCTTGACCTGGATCTTTGCGACCTTGCTGTCCCTTCTGAGAGAGCTGGGTATGAAACACTTCAGCTATACGCAAGAAACAGGGTTTAGGGCGAGAGTACGTAGTATTCAGATACTTGCCCTCTGAAAACCAAAGCCCTGAGCCCTTAAACCTGAACCTCCAGGCCGCCTATCCCTACGTAGCGCGGCGAATCTTGTTGGACTCTGAACTCCGCAGCAGCTACTTGGTGCAGAGTCTTGGGAGATTCTCACAAGGGAGTACCCAAGTACCCATAAGAAAGACCCAGAGATTATGTGGGGATCAAGAGCAGATGAATGGTTCCTTTCAGAATTATGTGGGGGATAATGTTGAGGAATTGTCCCTTGAGTTTTACTATTGGGGCAGCCCCACATGGTCGCACTTCCAAACTTTAGGGTGAAGGGTGCTGGTCTCAGGTCTTGGAGCTCAGGGTTCGAAACCTGGAGCCGTTGATTGTTTTAGAAGGGAGCTGCTAGTGCCATGCTAGTGCCAAGCTTTGAAGTCCTGACCTGGAGGATCCTCTTCCCAGGGTAATACGCGTTTGACAGAAGATAGTTGTTTGGTTTTGGAGATTATTACTTAGGATTTCTGATTCTGAGGGGCTGAGAGCTGCTCGGTTGTAAGGTTTACATTGGTGCTTTAAAGTATGTCTGAAGCTGGCTTTGCAATTCAATTGGTATATATGTGGTGGTACAGGTCCGATCCCTCCCCAGAAGAAAAACCCCACAAAGGCCACGAAGCGGAGTCCGCAGGGGAGTTTGGGAAGCCACGATACCCGCCCCAAGACAACATGGAGCCCATTCAACTCTTGTCAAAGTAGCAAGTTCAAGAGCTTTTGGTTCTGACCCCAAACACTAAGCCCTAAAAAATGGAGTTGGTTTGGCCTCGAGTTCCTGGCTTGCTGAGATTGGCAAAGTTTCTTGAAACGATGACACGTGCCCTAAGACCGAATTGGCCTGGACAAGATTGATAGGCAGATCTGGAAACCCGATCCGTTCAAAAGCCAGCCCCTAGGACCGAAACCCTTTGATTTTCAATTTAACCCAAGTTTTGGATTGAAACTATTGACGAATGCAGAGCGCTCACACCGCCTAAATTTGTCACGCGCTCCAAGCCTAAAAGTTAGCACTGGGACTCTTAGTTTAGGGCCGAGGATTTAGGTAGAGTTTGGGGCTTGGAGTCGTGTATTCATGCCAAGCTCGTGAAGTCATGGGACTTCGAATTGACCCGCTTCACCATCAACAAGTTGGCTTTGTATATATCACGTTCCCAGAAATTGAGGTACCTTGCGGGACATAGATCATGAGGAGGTTATAAGGGTTCCCTTGCGCAGGATGATGTAGAGATCATTTTCGAGAAGCTCCTGAAATGACCCCTCTCTTTTCAAACACATCTATGCTCTGCTCACTTCAGAGCCCATTTTCTCAGAAACATGAAGCCACGGATTCCGTATCGTGGTACAACCGCTACATCAGCTTCCTTTTTCTGCTTTCTCTTAGCCACCTTGTGATGTCCCCAAGTTTCATAGACCCCAGAAGGACGGCCGCCAGGATTTGAGCAAGGTAACACAGACTAGGAGCATTAAAGGTTTCAGTTGCTAGGTAGCCACGTAATCCCCTTCTTACTCCCATACATGCCTTGGCTTTCTAAGGCCTCCCCCCCTAGTCTTGCAAAACCTTCATAGTCCTTCTTTCCCATTAACCAGAACCTGCAGAGAAAGGTTTGATGGAGCTGCTGTTCAGTTCCCTGCCCAACGCTTCCTCGACCGCCAGCTTTCGCTGGGACCGCGCCGCCAACTTGCTGGGGCCTTTGGGGAAAGATTCTTGGGATCGGGGTTCAGGGTTTAGGCATTGTGGATTGGGATTCGGGGTTTAGGGATTGGCTTAGGGCTTAATTGACGTTTCTGGGGTATGCTTGAAGCACTCAGTTCTGTTTCAAGGAGCTTAAGCATGCTGAGGCAAAGTATCAGCATCGGAGTATATGTTCTGATTGCATGCTCGAGCAAACTCCAGTGGTCGACACCTAGGCCCATGAACCCTCGAAGCTTAAAACTGTCAAATCCCTAAATTGCCTAGGCTGCAAATTCTTCAACCTACCCTAAATCCCAAAGCCCCAGACCACTAAATCCAAGGTACCGAAATTCTTGCAACCTAAATGTGAAAACCTTCTGCCATAATCCAAGAAGCATCAGCGAAGTCTTGAATCCCCAATCCTTAACCCTAAATCCAGCAATCATCAACCCGAAATCCTGAACGTAAAGCCTGAAATGCCTCAAATTCCATAGATCGCAAAACTCCAATCCCGGACAGTTGTAAATCCAAAGCCCCCAAAGCCAAATCCTGTAAATCCTCAGCATCCTATATCCCTAAATGACCCATTATATTTCCTTCCACTTTATTATCCCAAACCCCAATATAACTCTAATATTAACCTTGATTCTGAACTGAGGCTCCGGGAGTCCTCCAAGAGCAGTATCAGCGTTCCGGGCTCGCCGCGCCCTCGGCTTGGAAACCTCGTTTGGGCTTTGGTGGTTTTAGGGTTCTTGTTTTCATGGGTTATCTTTTCCATTATCCCAATATAACCCAATATACTATATTGGTTTCCAATTTTCTTTCCCATTTTCACAATATAACCCCTAGTTGTGTGGAGTTTAGGGTTATAGGGATTGGGTGGCTCAGCATTTTAGGGCTAAGGGGCCTTGATGTAGGGTTCGGGCTCTTGGGTTTGAGGGTTTAGTTGAGGGTAGGGTTTAGGCCGCAGCAGTGTTGAAATCATGGTTCTTTAAGGGTTATGTTCAGTATAAGGGTCTTACAAATCTTGTTTTTCCTAGCTTGGGCCTGTGGTCAAGGGTCAAAGGCACGTTGGTAAAGCTTGTAGACATATGTTCTGTAGAGGTTCCTCTTGGGAAGGTATATGTGGGGAGCTTTTTGGCAAGCATTAGGAGGTGTCCTTAATGTTGAGAAAACCTGGGGGGAGGTGCTCAGGGTGTACAGGTGGTTTGGGGTTGATGCAGGTTTTAAGGTTTTGTGATGGCGTACAAGCACTCGAATTTAGGTAGTTGAGGCTGTGGAGTGGGGGCATAAATCGGTACAGGGTTTTGCTTGATTTCAGTACAGAACGGTCTTTGTATCTCAGCTCCCACTATATGCCCTTCCCCAATTTGGGGAACAGCATTGCAAGCAAATGCCCGTACGAGGCTTATGTCTAGCTCACCTGCTCAGGGAGGAGCTTGTAGTTGAAGAGTACCACAGCCCCTCATCTAGAGCAGTGCCGATGGCTGCCAATGATTCTCGCATGAATTGACAAACTGGTTCATAGCTTTGAGAACCTGTAGTCCAGCCAGCCTTCCAAGAAAGCAGGCTCTTGCGTGCGGGCCTGAAGAGGGAGAGCTTAGGGTGCAGATTCTTGTCGCCCTCCATCCTGCAGGCCAAAACAATACGCCCTGATCTGCGTCATTGGGGAGTGGAGTGTCTAAACCCTAAACCCAATCTCAACCTTGACCCTTCACAGTTTAACCCCAAGCACAAAATCCTACTCACTAAGCCCCAGATTCGGACTCCGGTTGCAGGAAGACGGCAAATGGTCGATCCGATGACACTGCGCTGTTATTTCGATGCAAGGCAGACCCTCAACCCGAAACCCTAAGGTTTCAATCGCTGGGGTGTGTGTTCTCGGGACCTGCAAGTACAGAGGTGCAGAGCTTGCTTGCACCCAAAGAACAGTGCAGGGATGAAGCAAATTATGGTGCAGTTCAGGCCCTCCCCAGAAACACTAAGTAAGAGGCAAGTACCTTTGGCCCACGGGCAGCGCACTTTGGCTTCTCTGTCTGAATCCGGAACCGCATAAAAGTTCTTCGAGAGAGCTTCCCCATGATTTTCAAGCAGTCTCTACATTGGCGTGGGCATCATCAACATTTCTAGGCTTCAGAGCAGACAGGATGTGGAGGTGAGCGAAACACATGCCCCAACACATACTTCGAAGCATACACCCTAATCATACCCCCACACAGAAGACTGATTCGCTACAAGGTTCTGAAGCACACCTCGAAACAGACCCCGAGACATACTCCAAACCATATCCTGAATCATGCCCGCGTCTCAGGCACGTGCAAACAAACCCTAACAATGCATTCCTGTGATTTCAAAGTACATTAAACCTTAAAGCATTCCTGAACTCTAGCCTAGACTAAACTAGACCCTTGCCTGGTCCCAGTGCAGGACTGCAAGGTTTGTGGGTCCATTCTGGGGGTCTGGTTTTTCATTCTCTTGTCAGAACCGGAAGCTCACACAGATTAGGGTTTTTGGGCTTTAGGTTGAAGCCTGAAACCCTCAATCCTTCAGAGGCTTTGCCGCATCTGGGTCAGCTGCAAAAGAAAGATGGGCTTAGCCAACAACATCCAGTCAAGGGTTCCAGGACTCCAAAGGTCAGGGGTACAACCATGAAACCTTGTATCCAAGGCTGATAGACCTGGCCTCCTCCTTGATCGAGGCCAGGCATTGCGTGGGGACTGGGGCTGAGGGTTTTGGGGGGATTAAGATGTCGGGTTTTGGATTTCAGGTTAAAAGTTTAAACTTTCCACCTGAACAAATATCCCGCTACGCCCAGACCTCAAGGATTCGAGGATGATTAGGAGATGGTGTCCGGAAATGCTCTCATGGATAAGGTCAAGGGTTTTGATGGCGGTATAGTATAGAGGCTTCTTGAGTGGTCTTTGAGGTTCATGGAATACAGCAGCCACCGGGAACACCTGGGGCTTCAGTGATTGGATGACAATGGATACTTAGGGCCCATAAGTGGATGCCAGACTTCTAGCTAGATGTGGTTCAGGTTTTAACCCTAAGTCTTCCACCCTACAGATACCAAACCCCGAAATTCCCAAACTCAAAACCTTTAGCACCTGAGCTCTGAACCTTGGGCCCTTAAGCCTTGAGCCCTGGAACCCAGGCCTGAGATCCCTCAACTCCAAACCCTAAACTACCGTGAGTATTGAGCCACCAAATCAAAATGCCCTAGACTTTGTTCCTACCTCCTGAAACCTCCTCCCGATTATGGTCCAGGAAGAGGCCTTCCGACGAACTTTGCTTGCCGAGCTTGCCTCGACTGCAGAGCCCTGGCAGATGACTAGAGCTTTTGGTTCAGGGTCCGCATGTTGTCTAAGGTTAAGGGCTTAAGGATTCGTTGGGCGTTTAGGTGTCAGGGCTTAGGGGACAAGCATATGCCATTGGGCCATCTTGCTTTCACCTTTGAATCCAGATTGGACGGATTCCGGTTTGATGCTTTCGCGTCTAGTTTTACGGTCGCTTCGGAACTCTCTGTCTACTTTCTGCTAATGTCTTCTGCCGCACACATGTTGTATGTAATATGTGTATATATTTATATACATGTACAGGTGTACAACGCTAGACTGGTTAATTACAAGCCTTCAACAGCAGATACAAGTAGCTACTGTTTATTCCAAGGCAGTATCCCCCCTAGTCCGTCTTCTCGGAAGGCTTGATGACACCAAGGGCCCAGTTTTCGTAGTTGTTTGCAGTGGTCGTTAGAGGTAGAGTGCGACCGTTGTATGACTGCAAAGGGCAGGGTTCAGAGGTCAGTTCATCAAGGACCCTATCCAGGATGCCCTAGGCATCAAGAAGGAGTGATGGTTGCCTGAAGAAAGAGTCTTCTCGCTGTTGGCCAGCGGTCTATGCGTTTTGCATCCGGATTGTTCTGGCAGTCTACCAGTCTCGCGGGCTGTATAGCGGCTTTTAAGGTTTCATGCAGGTATGCTGGGAGAGCAATTCAGCATAACCTTGCCAGGAGGAGATTCGAGATTTTCCTTAAGCTTTCCAAGTATTGAGAGATTTCAAATTTACTCCTAGAGCTTCCGCATTTGGTTTAACCGCTGCTCTTCGATCGAGTATGGAATTGTCCCAGCTCATACTGTTGCTGGACAAAATTCCGAATGCCCGGCCTGTGCTGTACTGCAAGGATCGAAATATAGGGCCATGCAGGGTTGCGACCGCTGTAACACAAGTACCGTTGGTAGGCTGTATGGATATAGTTTGAAAGGTTTCTATACCATTACCAGCACCAGCCTATCCTTCCACCCACCAGACACGGTCCAACTAAGGACGAGTAAAAGGTCACACTTGGTAGTATTGGACCCTAGTCACTACTCGATCTGGGCTGTATTGTAACTTCAAGGTCCAAGCATTACACAATTGTATTCTTGCCCAATGCCTGCACGAGAATTCCTATGCTACCACAGGCTCGGGTACCAAGCAATTGGGTTCCGGGACCATATAAGAAGGCTTGAGGATAAGGTTTGGGTGTGGCAAAGTGGCTATCCTCTGAGGACGTGATCATCACAGACATCATTGGAGGACGCCACCGCTTCAAACTGTGATTTGGTATGCTGAATAACCACAACACGTCTCCAGGCTCCAAGTATCCAAGCGGTGAAACTTCGGTACCGGATACCGCAGTGAAATGGTTTCTTGTTTCTGCCCTCATCATACTCAGTTTGGCGTCATATTTTGCGGGAGATTGCGCCAAGTGCTCTTTGCCCAAGTTGGCACTTCAGACAGGGCCCAATGAGAGGTTGGCTTTGATAGCTCGGGAGTCTCGCCGCAATCTCCAAACACTGAAGTGGCAGAGTTGTAAATGGTGCGATAACAAGAAGCTGAATTGCAAGTTGGCCTACACCTGCTTCCCTTCCAAAGCGCTAAGCCCTGAGGAATACACCCTATAACCACTTGGACATGAGCCTTATACTGTAGGCCCAAGCCCAAAGCCCCTAAAGTCCAAGTGCAGACGCAAGCATAGTTGCCCAAATTCTCCTCCACAAGCACCATGCCCGAAAGCCAAAACGCCTTATATGTCCAGAATGGAATTACCTAATTGCGAGACCCTGACCCAATTGTTCGATGCTGGAGTCGTTTTGGAAAAGCCTGTAACGCAGAGAGTCTAAACTATCATGCGGGCAAGGAGCCGTAAATGGCCTTTCGGGCAATGAGCCGACTGCCACAGACTGGAGGTGTTGGCCTTCCAAAATTTTTGATTTGGGGTTGAAGGCTTCAGGTTTGTAGGGCGTAGGTTGGGGCTCAGGTTTTTGGGTTTCAACATTGCGGGCTCTGGGGCCTAGAGTCTAGAGGGTTTGTTTCAGATTTTGCGTTGAAGGGGTTGGGATTAGGGTGATTGCCCCTTTCAGGTCTAGGGATGCAGGCTACAACTGGCCAAACTCAGGACCAAAACGTATAATGTAACGAAGCTGTTCTGGGGCCTCCACCTCCAGAAAGGTGGCTTGGGCGCCGCCACGGAGTCCCCAAGCGCTAGACCTGACTTTCGAAACGTTGACGACTCTTGCTATGCGGAGTACTTGGCTGGTGGGTTTGAGAGAAGGCTCTGCCCTTTAAATCCTGACGTTTCAACAGATATTCACGCATGTACCTAATCCGCTCATAACCTGCAATTCCCCAATTGCTCTGAATACAGCGCTTCGAATTTCATGGGACTTCCTGAACATCTACAACAGGGTTGATTATACAGCCTAAGCATCAGCGGGTAACCTATAATGGTAAATTCGGGTAGCTGACATCCCAGTTACACTTATACTGTTTACTGTAAACCTTATAGACGCTAAACCCCTAAACTCAACTCCACAACCATAAACCCTAAACCTCCGCAAGGATAAAACCCTCAAGCCCTTAATCTCTATAGACTCTATAGACCTATACTATAGTAGCTTCCATTTTCTTTTCCGTTATCCTTATATAACCCCAACATAACCCCAATTAATATATACCCTATTATACACAATATGACCTCAATAAGACCCTTAGCCGTGCTGAAAAAGAAAGCTCGGCCTGGGCAGGCGGACGCTGGGACTGGGAAGCGAGGATGAGGCCTGAGAAATGGAAACTACTACAGTAAATACGGGCTATATAGGGATAATGGAAAAGAAAATGGAAATTACTATGGTATATTAGGGGTTATATTAAGGTTTATTGGGGCTATATAGGGATAATGGAAAAGAAAAGGGCAACTATTTTTCATGGGGTTATATGGAGTTTGGGTGGATTTGGGGGGTCAAGGGTGTAGGGTTTTATGGTGCGCACATAAAGGTTTAGGGAGTTTAGGGTCTATGGGCTTAGAGTTTAAGGCTGCGGGTTAGGGGTTTAGCGCCTAGGTGTCGAGCCCTTTCCAAGGATGTTCTAAGTATAGTGGAAATGATCCAAGACCGTCCTCGAACTACTTCATCCTGATCCCCTCAGTGTAGGGGACTTGGATTGCGGAGTTGGGCAATTCTAGATTGTTGTTTGGGTGTTTGGGATTGTGGGGATGGCATTTAGGTTTCAGCGTTTTGGGACCAGGCTTGGGTCCGGCTTGGGGGTTCATAGGGCTTGGGGTTGGGTTTGAGGGTTGCAGGCTGCAGCGCGCCTTAACGCCAAACCCTCAACGAACTCTAGCCTCCAACCCCAAGGCCTCTGTGAAGCTTGAAGCTATCTTGTGTTGTTCGGCTTCTGCCGGGGTGAAAGGCAGACTTCGGCTGGCTTCATCCTTTTGTTGATGCTCAGCACTTCCGGCTTCGGGTTTGCAATTCAAGGTTCGGGGTTCAGTGTTTCCTGCAAAAAGGCTTGAGGGCCGAGTTCACCCCTCCGCTGGCAATAGCAGTCTTCCTGTTTCGTGATGGTTTGGATCAAGCAAGGTTATTTGTAAGTGGTGTGTAGTTTCCTTGTCAGGGGAAGGGTTCATTGTCCAGGTCAAAGTGTCCAAAGTCAAAGAGACGGTCAACCTCCTTGCGGAGAAAGTCGCCGTCACATGGCGTCAGTTTAGGGCCACTACTTGGAGGTGGCCGGGTGTGTAGCTAGGCCCTGGGCTTCAGCTGTTAGTGTGTAGGCTCAACTAAGGTTGGGGCCTAGGGCTGCTTTGGCCTCAAGTAGAACCCAGCTAGGACGGTCTCGTGATACCTGGCAATATGTGCATCTATATATATATATATGTATACGAAGACAATCATCATTTTCCAGGGATGTCTTGGGGTCCCAGGATGTTGTATAGAACTTTTCGCAGACATTGTGTGCTACAGTATCACATCTCAAGTTAAGACTAAGTTAGTAAGCACTTCAGCCCAGACTGAAAGTCGACCGCTGGACTGAGCCTGGAAACTAGACCTGGATTGATAGTTCAGTCCACGTGTCTCGAATGTAGCCATGAACCTCCATGTAATCTTTACTCTGGACCTAATCGACTCCAGTGACGCCCAGGACCGTATTCCTTCCGGCTTAGATGCTTTTGGCTGGGCGGCACAGGCGGCTGCAGGCACCTTCCATGGGGAGGATAATGATAGGGGAGGTGTCGTTCTCGAAAAAATGGGACCTCTCGCATACCAATCTGGAAACTGCCCAGAGTCGGGAGGGCTAAAGGCATTAGCTTGGCTGCTGGGAAGTGGGGCCTTGGTCTGGTTGCAGGTCACTTGACACCAGGATGAATGCTAAAACCAGTTTTGCAAGAATGTCCCTGTGAGGAGTTGGCAGATTCAGATATGGCTTTATGTCCTGTTCATCGCTTTTTTGGATGGCATGAAACGCTTTCCACTGGCCAGACTGTTCGGCATTTCAGGAGCTGGCCAGACGACTGTTCTAGCTGTCGGTCACGCTAGGACAGATAATTTGATGATTTCCTCTAACTTGAATGCAGGGGGGGGGGTCCTGCACATTGGTCTTGTACGGTTTCTGCGCTTGGGCTCCTAATTACGATATCGCGAGTCACTGCACCAGGATCCCCATGTAGGACTAATCGAGCAAGTAAACTCTCACTGAAAGCACAGCTTGCCCGCTCAGTCAGCTTTCAGAAGGGCGAGCCATGAGAGAGAATCATTCGCAATCAGCTCCCTTTTGCCTTGAAAACTGGTCCCATAGCCCTAAACTGCAAACTCTAAACCCTAAGTCCTCAACCCTGAGCACAATATCCCAAACCTACGCCTAGAATCTTGAACCGTAAATTCCAAACGCAAGTATTCGTACTTTTCCGAGTATTGGTGTTATCGTATTTGTATTAAGCCCGCTGTGAGGGACCTCGAGCCAGGAGCAGTGCAGGGCATGTGGGCCCCTGAGGAGAACTCCACTACGAAGCCAACGCCTAGCAAAGGCAGGCTCATTTGTTAGGCACTGGGGTTTATGGGGGCTAGGGTCTGTTGGGAGTGATGGAGTTTAGGATTTAGTGATCGCGTCTCAGGGCTTGACTTCTTCTGAAAGCTGTTGGACTATTTTGGGCATGTTTCTTCTGTGTTAGATGGCTAGCCAGAATCAGCACGGCAGCATGCCGCATAGCACAATGCGTGTGGCGATGCTTTGCTGCCCGATGCTACCTGCTGCTGCGCCAAATCGCAACAAAGCCCTTCGCCATGAATCCTCGCTCCTCAGCCCCACTACGCTAAGAAAAGGTACAAATTATGGACTCGACAGTCCAAAGCAGGTGTTGCTTACAGACTTGGATCCCCAGGGTAACAGTGGCCGAGTTCTGCACTGGAATGGGCACCCGTGACGGACTTGGTCTCTTCAAACCTTGCTTCCGAAGTTTTCCTTGGTGCAACCCTAACTCCTAAGCCCGAAACTTCAACCTTGAACCCTTAAGGCTCAAATCCGAAACGCATTCTAATCCTCCCAAGACTCCAAATTCCAAACCCTCAACCCAACCTTAACACCCTAATCCAGTCCCTGCAACGAAGACCCCTTCAAAGAGACGCCCAATTTTGGAAATACCCGCATAGACATCAAGATGCCACATGCTGGCTTGAAGGTTCATGGCATTGAGGGTATATTAATATGGAGTGTGGGTTTAGACCTAACCGTCGGGAGTTTAGCCGTGAAGGCGTCGGTGGAGTTTATTTCAGGCCTAAACCCTCAACTGGAGCCACTCATGTTTTGGTGATCTGTTAAGGGTGTGTCAGGGCAGCCGTCCCTTTCCCCGGACGCCGTTGCTGGCGAGTTCCTGGACCAGCTGCGTGGATGCCTCAGCAGCTTGAGGGCGGCAACAGATTCATGCTTGGGTATGCGGGCTGAGGTTGTTGCAGGTTTGAGTTCTGAGATTTGGGGACAGAGACTCTTGCATCCTGTTGGGAGAACTGTCATGGATTTCTTAGGCAAGGTTTCAGATACTAATACGCAGAAGGGAACTTCATAACAGCATGAGGGCGGTTGGGTATATACGTATGTGTGTATGTTCTAGGACAGCTCCATGGCAGAGCATGCTTTTTGGTGCGTATAACGGAGACCCCTATATCAAAAACAATTCCGTATCAGTTGGATTCAGGGCCGGCATATCCAGCAGGGCTCTGCAGTCTGCAGTGCAGAGTGCAACTCTGCACACCAATTAAGCTACTCAAAGATCCCAGACACAAATTCCAAAACCCGTTATGCCTTCAACAGAATTGAACGGAGGTGAGAGGGCCGCCGTGAGAACGCTGAAGGCCCGGAAGTACACAGTCGAGCATTCTACTGTGTGAGATAGGCTTCAGTGGCTGAGGGTGTAGAGAGAATGTCAGGATTCACACTCCCTTACGCAGATCAGGCTTGAGTGGGATTTTGCAGAACAGAATCAAAAGTCCGCACCTCAAAGCCCTACGTTCGAAAAAAAGACCTGCGTAGATCATTCAACGTCACGTGAAGGGAGATGTCAACGCGCAGGTGTTCAATGTTTAAGTGTTTAGGAGTTTTTTGGTGTAGCAGGGTAGACCTTAAACGGTTCTAATATTGAATTTCATCTTTGGCCGTATTGTGGCATGCATGACTTTCTATCAAGCGCACACGGTGTCAACCCCAAACAAATGCTTTTGTTCAGCCATGGGCAGCCTCTAAGCGGCGCCAAGCGGCCTAGAGACCTAGCAACTGTGAGATGCAGGTTGCAGCTTCCGCCCAAAGCTGTCAAAATCCCCGCGACTGTTGGGACCTATACTTTTGACTGCCAAAGGTAATACGTACCCAGCTCTCGAAGCGAATGCTATACAAGGTCTGAATTTATATGCCCGCCCGAGTTCCTTGCGATTGAAGCTAGCTCACATGCCACTTGGACAACAATCGGCTACAAATGCGGCCTTTGCGCTTTACATGTCGAGACGGCGTCCCAGCTGCAAAGGCCTGGTGGACCAGACTCCTCGCCTTCCTGCGGACGCCCATCAGTACAAGCACCTTCCCGGGCCACATTCGACAACCCAAACACACTACCGTGTTTTGATCATGCCATGCTTTTGACCTTCCCATGCCTACCTGTACTCTGCTGGTGCATGCACCCTAATGTTGCACCCTCTTTAGTATGTAGTCCCCCCCCCAAAACAGTTTGAGGACCCTGAATCAAGAATTGTTTGAGGGGGGCCCAGGAATGGTGATAGTATTAGTATTAATATTAGTATTAGGATTAGTATTAGTATTACTATTAGTATTAATATTCGGTATTCGGTATTCGTATTCGTATTAGTATTCGGTATTCGGTATTCGTATTCGTATTAGTATTCGGTATTCGTATTAGTATTAGTATTACAATTACTATTAGTATTACTATTAGTATTACTATTAGTATTAATATTAGTATTAGTATTCGTATTCGTATTAGTATTCGGTATTCGTATTTGTATAAGTATTTGTATAAGTAGTATTAGTATTAGTATTAGTATTAGTATTCGTATTCGTATTCGTATTCGTATTAATTTTCTAATTATTAGTATTAGTTCTTATTCGTATTCGTACTCGTATTCGTATTAGTTAGTATTCGTATTTGTATTCGCATTAGTATTAGTATTAGTATTAATATTATTGTTAGTATTAGTATTATATTTAGTATTAGTATGCAAAGGCCTCAGAAGCTAATGCATAGCTTCAAGATTTTGAGGCTGGGCCTTATATCAGCACCCCTACCAGGACGCTTGGACATTAAAGA
>CAJNIZ010009824.1:42761-106637 GCA_905231905.1 Symbiodinium pilosum
AAACTTGACATTAAAGAGGGTGCCTGAATAAAACAGGGTGCAACATTATGCTGGACAGCCTGCGCGCACACGCACACACCTGCATCTGTCCTGCGCAAGGATCCCCTTTCAACTCCTGAAACCACTTCACTGCACCCTAACCCTATCTTATATAACCTAACCTTCTGAAGACGGTAGAGACTCCCGGAAAGCAAGCCTGAAAACCCAAGCCATACAGCCTGAACCCAAACCCACCCCATGAGCCCCAGACACCAGCCAAAGACACCGGCAAAGGCGTTAGCAAATCTGATCGGCGGAGAGGACGAAGGCCGAAGGGCAGGCGCCGCACTGAGAGGTTTAGCATTGGTTTAGTGCTGTTTCCGGTTCGACCGTTCAAGGTCTACCCTTTGCCAGTGTAGGGTCTCAGACCTTGAAGCCTCGGGCTTTAGTTTGAGGGCATACATACGCTTTAGAAAGAGCTTGCCTGAATCCTCGATCCTGAAAGCTCAAGCCTGAAACTCTGCATTATCCATGTCATCCTGGCATGCTTATAATGCGCACACCCTATTAGACCCTAAACGTATACACCGCGAACTCCAGAACCCGAACCCTGAATCCTGCATCATCCCTCAAGCCCTAGAAGCCCTGGAAGCCCCACTAATCCGAAGAACAGACATAGGACTCCCTCCCAGGTGCGCCAGCAGAAGGCAAAAGCTCGCGTTGAGCTGCGGCGTTTCTGGGGGGCCCAGCAAGGTTCTACGGCTTAGGATGTAATGTTCAAGGTTTGTTTGGCTTTGGGGGTTCAGGGTTTGGTGCTTGAGGTGTTGTCGGGCTTTGGATTTTGCAGCTTCAAGGCTTCAAGTAGCCCGAAGACGAATGGTACCTGGCTTATACAGCACAAAACAACTTTTGTTGATAGAAGCCAATCCCCAGGGTGAAGGTTTGGGGCGTTTAGGTATTGGTGATTCGAATAATTCTCAGAGTGAGGGTTTTCGGTTCTGGTGTGTTAGGGTTAGGGTCGAGGGTTTTGGTTTCAGGCGTTGACATTTCACCAGTGTTTGGATGTTTTTGGGCTAAGAGATGAGGGTTGAGGGGCATGCTCCAAGTTCATACAAAGTGTATGTTCAGGACATAAGTATCCGTATAGGAACTTTTTATTTGAGACCTAGACATATCATACATAGATGCTGTGGCTTCGGGGTGAAGGCACCTAGGGTCGAGGCTTGTGGCTGTAGCATTGCATAATTTGACTAGGTCACCGGTTGGCCACCCCTGTTACTGTTCGCGAGTCTCACATTTTCACTCCGGAGGATTTGACACCAGAGCGTCACGGTTGTGAGGTTCTGCGCACCCCAAAAAAACATCCGGCCAATAGTGTATCCATCCATCAGCATTGTTTGAACTCTTGGTCTTCCTTGTAGACCTTGGAACCTGAACCTTGAGCCTTGATCCTGGAACCCAGAGCCCTAACAGCCCTCAACTTCACATCCTGAGCTTGACGTGCTTCCCAAATATGAATACTGATGGTAGTATAGTAGTATATACCTGTAGCAATAGTAATCCGCCAAGAAGTTTCTTTACAGGTTATTCGCTACGACGGCAAAATATGTTTCCATAATTTAGGTACCTGGAACCCGGTCACGTGGTACGTGGGATACCCACTATATCCGCAGCAGTAGCAGCAACCTAGACTCCGAGGCTGCATGGCATCCTAAATGCTCTCCCTCAAACCTAAACGGCCCTAAACCTTAAAAGCATAGTCTCTCCAAACCTTTCTCGCCCAACCCTGAAGCCAGTCCCTCTGGGAGTACCCAAAAACGGTCGTCCGAAAGCCTCATGGCAATCCTCCGGACTTTCCATGTTCCCAAGCCACAGGTTCGCGACTAGAAGATTTGTCAGTAGGAATGTAACTAGGTGTTTTCAGTGTTACGTGGGCTTGCCTTATTCCCATCAAGAGGCCAAACCTGTAGCGCAAAGCGCGCCCGAGCCATCCAGAGCTCAGAGGCGCGCGAATATGCCCACTCAACTTTTTAAATGCAGGGCATGCACCACAGACAGCCAGCATCGTGTTCAAATGTTATTGACCTCGTGCCCCCTGCAGCCCAACTTCAGGGTCATCCCTTAAGCGTGGTTTTCTCGAGATTCTGATTTCCCTGTCTAGGCTCCATAGAACGGGGATCTATACACAAACTCGCATATTGAACCACTTCTCGGGGTCCATCGCTGTATTCCGTTCTGCAAAAGCAACATGAGCACAACATTAGACCCTGAACCTTAAACACTGAAACCCAGGAAGAAGACATACACGCAATTTGAAAATGAATCGTAAACATGAGTCCCCAACACCCTGAGGGCTTATGTTCGGGCACCTGGCGCTTCAAACCCCTACGTCCTGGAGCGTTCTAAGTCCCAAAGCCTCAAATCCTGAGCTACGAGCCCCAAACCGTGATCCCTGAGCTCTAAGCCATAAACTGCGGTGCATCCGTAGCACAAGCGCCGAACAGCCTGCCAAGTGTGCGACTCTCTGCCGACGTGGCGAACCGACTTGTAGGCCCCCACACAAAGGTGTTGAAGTATCTGTAGCTGGCTGGCAACCTGATGTAGGTAACCCCTGTTTTACACAGAGCTGTGGCGTCAATTAGAACCACAGCCAAGAAGTCCCATATATGTCATAGGCAGGATTCAGGCCCTGTCAAGACTCGAGTACTCTTGGCATTCGGGTGTGTTGGGATCATAAGGAGATCATAAGGGTCTATAGTATTTATGGGTAGGCAGAAGGTACCCTTGTCATGCAGACACTTACAGTATCCGCATGGGGCCCTTCAACTCCTATCTACAGTGTGATTTTAGGTTTCAGGCTTGGAGTCTCAGGGGTGAAATGGACCAGGGCCTTTTTGAGCGGGACTGTAGGGCATGCAGGGGATATGTGTATGCTACATATCTTACTGCCAAGGAGCTCCCGTGTGGATATTTTACCGTCTACATACATGCCGTTGGATATTTGGCGGCTTAGGGGTGGAATTTTTTGGGATGTGAGGATATATGGGGGTATGTAGGGGTAATGGAAAAGAAAGTGGAGGCTAACATTTAGGTTTGGGGTTTAGGTGGATTGTTTCGGGTTTGGGCTCCAGGGGCTACGGGGCTGAGTTGATACAAGTGGCGTTTTCCCGCGCAGGTTGGGTAGGGGTGATTGCCTTTAGAATAAGGATGAAAAACATCATCCTTCTGGGGAGTTCCCGAAGACAGGACAGACATCCCTGAAAGAAATTGAGCTTCAGGGATGAAATTCATTTTTGGTGTTGGGTTGTTTGTAGCGGGTTGACAGTGAGATGACCGTAGGAGTCTGAAGGCCTTTTTTTCACCATAGCTGGCTGCAACACCTTGTGGTATACTTCTTTTTTCGGGTCGTATGGACGACAATGAGGATTCCAGGCTTTAAGCTGGGGCTTAGAATTAGGCTCCCAAGATAAAACCAATGTAGCTCAAACAGGGATGTCCTAGGTAGTCCGTGGATTGCAAGGTCGTTCGCTGACCTAATCTTGCATTAGTCTAGGGATCACATGGCCCAGAAGCCATTTTCAAGAGGAACCCCATTTCCTGAAGATTTCGAAGTAACTCAAGATTGCAGAGGTTGGCCACAAATAAAACTTCTGATCGCATGCTCTGACATGCCCTGAGGCTGTGGCGAACCTACTATTCATACGCCAAAAACATGAGGAATGATGCGCATCGTTTGTATAATCCAGTTCAATGCCTCCACATGGCAATCATCCACCCCACCCGCCATCCTTCTACTATTTGTATTTGGGCCCTTAGCCGCCACCCGTCTTCGTTACAAAAGGACCCCGCAGGGGCGTGAAAGTCCCAGCAGGCAGGTATCCAACTCCTAAAGTTTGCCTAGCGTTTGGAATATAGGACTCGTCAGCACGCATCCTTTGAGATAGCATGGGAAGTGTACTGGGAAGACGCAGGGCTTATAGTAGGTTGCAGAAAGATGTGTAGATATATATATATATGCACACATATACTAGAGCGCATGTTTCACTGCAAAGATAGTTTCCCAAGGTGGTGCCAGGAGCCTTATCCCACTCTGATTCTCCAGCGGTCCCCACTACACCCAGAACACGCCCTTAGCCGACAACTTGCACGACCGCTCTGGGGAACCATTACGAATGTTTAGAAGGATGAGGGAGCAATAGCAGGGTTGGAGTTTCTGGAAGTGAGCACAATGGCCAGGGCATTCCCCAAAGTCTTGGAACTGAGCGCACCTACTTGTGCTAAACCCTTTTGGATATATGCATGTATTTTTTTTATATACGGCCCCCTTCAGTACTGCACACGAAGCCCTGAGCGTAACATGTCAGAGCCTGAGGGCATGGCGCTGGCCGAGCAAAAGACATCGCCAGAAAAAGCAAGCCTGAAAAATGAAACGGTGGTTTCAGAGTTTGCCTAATCGTTTTAGTACCTTATGAGCCACAAATGGAGGATTCACAAATAGAAGATTTTCCAACCAGCCGCAGCCTGCATAAGTCACAAACTGCATAAGTTACAAAAAAAACATCCTTGTAACTAGCCGCCTTTCAATGCCCATGCTTTGCTGGGATCCCACAGCACTGAAGGATTCAGGTTGCACTAGGCAGATGGCCCTCTCATATGTTGATGTGCCTGTCACATGGTATTTCTCTAACTAGCGGGCCTTTTATGGACCCCGCTATGTATAGGGATTACAATCAGCAGGTTTGATGAACGGGGGTGTCTCTTGCCGATCATACGATGGGTATTTGCAGACTATCCGATCATGCTCATATGCTTTTTTGTACACATAGGTACATATATAGATATATACACATACATGTGTATACAAGTGTATATGTGCGCATATGCACACGTACACATGCGTATGAGAAAGGCGTCATTGTTTGTTCTTTTTTGTGCAGCTTGGGCTCTGAAGGTTTGGTGTTTAGGGAGAAGTCTTTTAGTGTCAGTTTTTTGGACTGTCGAATAATTATCCAGGTCTGTTGTTTTGGCTTTGTCAAGGTTTGGCGTTTGAGGTTTTCAGGGTTTTTGTTTGAGGCCTCTTTATGGTGAGGTCTGTAAACCTGCATTTGTGGCCGCAGAGTCCTTGGCTCAGGACCACCCCCCCTAGATGTGAGCCGTCAGTCCTTCCGACCGTCGCGGTCGACAACACCCGAAAACGAATCTTAGACGAAGTCACTGGTATTAGGATTTAGGGACCAGGATGTCAGCTTGTTGGGTTGAGGGGTGTAGGATTGCAGAGTTCAAGGAATTAGGGGTCAAGTGACCTGTAGAAGGCGAAGTTTTTTAAAAACTAGCTTGCACGCATTGACTTGGGCTGAGGGCTTCGTGTTGCAGCTGCGCATCAATGAAAGCCCCCACAGTCACACCATGAGTGCGTGGTACAAGAAGGCAAGGACTCAGGCATGATGGGTTTAGGCACCAGAGACTGTAAGGTAGATGGGTTCTGGCGGTACGTGGTGCCTGAACCCATCTCATTCGAAGTACTTGGACGACTAACTAGCGCTGTGTAGCTAGAAGGTGCCTCAGGATGTCTAAAGCTTATACGGACCCCTTTAAAGCCAGTGGTTGCAGGAGCGCGGTTGAAGGTTTACGGCTTTCTGGCTTTGCTCTCGGTATGTGTGTGTTTGCGCGCGTGTTACCGTCACAGAGTGTATATTTGGTTCCTCAAATCGTCTTGTTTGAGACCTTGGACCATTGGGGTACCCTCAGTCTTGCGGCAATGGCAGGAAAGCAGCCCTATGGACCTTCTGGCCTCCAAAATTGCCCCCAGTGATAATCACACCCTATGAACCTTCCTGTCTCCAAATTTCCTCCCTGAAGCCCGAACCAAGCCACAACAGCTCTCCCAAATGAACATCGAACCTCAAAAGGAGCCATGCAAATCCATTTGGACGGGGCCTGTGTCCGGGGTCCAAGTATGTATGGGGGAGGCTACTTGTAGGAAGGGGTTTGATGTCATCAGGCATTTGGGTTGCTGGTGTTAAACGGCTGAACCCTGGCCGGCTTTCCAACTCCAACCCCAAGCTCTAGGTCTTCTCCAGGCCAATGATATTCCTCCCTGCCCTTTCTTCAATACTCTACACCCTTTTCAACCCAACCCCTAGTCCCAGTTGCGCTGAACCTAACTCCTACAGGCTAAACCCCTGAACCCGAAATGCCTGGACCGACCACTAGGAACTGGAAGCGTCAGCGGAGCAGCCATTGAAAGATGATTCCGGCTCCACTTCTCTACAACCAGGCACATTGTCGAATCTGCATGGTCAAGGCTTTTGGTTTTGAATGATTCCGCTTTGGCTTCTCTTGCAGCAGGCGCCTTTCTCCGAAGGGCCCGAGTAGCCAATCTTTCGATTTTAAGTATCAAGCGCTGCAAGCTTATCCCAGCGTTGCGTCCCTGGATTCTTGGAATGTCCTGAAGCGTTTAGGACATCTCAGAATTTTGCGCTTGCGGCGGATAATCGTATTACAAATTCCGAGTGGAGGCCTTACAAACGCACTGTCAAGGACTACGATGCAGCATTATGTAGGATTCCCTTTGTACCACGTGCCTTGACAAAGCACTATTGCATAGCACTGAAGGGTTCAAAGTTCAGTATGTAGGGCAGTATAGGGTTTTGGTTTCAGCTTGCACTGCACATCCAGCCGATTGCAGCCTCTCGTTCGGCATTACACTACGCCCGGCAGCAAAAGGCAGGTTGGCGCTCGTCACTGCTGCTGGAGGGTACGTTCAAAGCATTTGGGACCTGCATGTTTCGCCACAGCTGGCAATGAATTATGACGCTGCTTGGTGACAAGCCCTAATTACAGTTCAAACTAGCATGCATGCTTGAAAGGTTTGCCCCGCTATGCTGCTGCTTGCTCTGCCCTGCCACCACAGCAATGAGAAGAAGACGGAGAATCTGAACTGGGCCCTGTCCCGTAAATCCAGACGTCAAAACTTAGCGGGTCTAGCGACTCATAGAGCATGCTTGGCCTCCATATCCTTGGATTTGTAAGCCGCGCAGAATAGTCCTCCCCATTTTCATTTACAGTGCTCAAGCTACCTCGTTGTAAGACTCAACGTCGTAAATTACGGTCCTGCCTCATCATTCCGAAGTCGCATAAGTCGCAATAAACCTCAAATGCTAAATCCGCGCAGTCAGGCGCCGAAGAAGGCATCGCTCTTCTTGGGTTACTTTTCCTTTGAGACAGTGTCGCTCGACAGCAAAGGTTGGAGCAGGGATTACGTGGGCTGAAGGCTTAGGATGTGGGGTGAAACGTTCAGAGAACAGGGCCCACTTTAGAGACTTCATAAACCCCTTTAGGCTGCTAAAAGCTTCTACAGGACTTGCATAGGAGCAAACGGGGAGTCCTAGGTTGCACAAGAATTGTTTATATGATCGGCTGGGGAACCTGCATGGGTCTTTTTAAGAATATCGGTGAGACAGATTCACTTATGGCTCCTCCAAGCAGGATATAGCAGATACTTGGGAGGTTCTGCGGCGGCGTTTGGGACTACGGTATTTGGGAGTTTGAAGAAGTGGGTGTCTCCTGCGTACACTCCACAAGCAGTATATGCTTTTTGAACCCCGGAAAAGACACCCTCAATTTTTGGAACCACCCATTGGGAGTCAGGATCTCGGGCTCAGTGTCCTCAAGAGTGGGGTTCCGAGGCCGCAGTCATGATATCCGAACGCATGTAATGTTTACAGACCTCATGCCTCAGAGAAGATAGGGGGCATGACCGGATATACATGGGAAGTTTAACAGGGCTATACTGATCCTTTACGAGTGTGTTGTCAGAGTTATTTTGAAGTACAACATTAGGAGTCGATGACAAGGTACCCAAACAAAGCTTAAGCTTTTAAGCTTGACTCTCTCAAGTCTGAGTCCTATGAACCTTAAACTGCCGAGCTCGCTAACCCCTACAGTCTAATCAGTGGGATTCTCAAAAACCTGGGTAGGTGACCTTCGAAAGTCTTGAACAACACTCAATCCAATTTCCCAGTGTAAGATTAGAAGTTCCTTTGGAGCCCCTATGCTAAGGTAGGATTGTTACAGTCACGTTCACATTATGTAGCGCAAGTTGGGTGGCTGCAAGAAATCTTGTACCGTCTAACCTACCTTGCACCCCAAGAAGATAACTTGTGCCAGATTTTATTCATCAACAACGTTGAAGCGATTTATGGGGGTAGACGCTGTGTAAAAGCCGGGTATTGTTAAATGCGCATAGGGAATATGTAGGGTCTCAGCGGCTTCTGGCATACATGGAACATATAAAATTCATTGTAGTAACGGGGTAGGTTGCTTCTAGGCCTTCGGTTAGGGTCAGCATGAGGTGTCTGTTCCGGGGGCGGTTCATGTGAAGCTCACCTCCTATTCTGAGTAAGAACCTGCTTATTTGCACATGTGATTTAGGAACTTTGCTTGCAGAAGTAATCTGCCGTCCACCCTGAGTGTATCATAAGCCTGAAACATTGAAGGTGTAGGTTTGGAACTATGGGTGGGCGGCTTGCTGGTTAAAGCCCTGAACCTTGCAACCTAGACGCTATGAAACTTAAATGCCGTGCCACGCTATTCGCTATATGGGTAGTATTGATTTAATTGTTCAAAGTTTTGTTGTAGCACTTTGCAGTCTTTGCTACTATAGCCCTGACCGGAGGATGCTCATCATTCTTGGCATCCATGGCTTTTTCTGCGTCTGCCTCGTCGCAAACGCCTCTTCGGTAGTGGCTCAGCTGATTCGATGGGCTCGTAGATGGAGATGAGCTAGGAGTATGTACAAGGGAGTTATCTAGGGAGGCAAACGGTGGGGGAGATGGTATAGAGACAATAGTAATACCCTATAGGGTCCACATAGCCATAACATGAAGTACGGTTCAAATATGGTGTTTGGAGAGTGAAGGTATAGGATTCCTCAGGAATATTGTTGAGTGCCGGTATGTGGTGTCCAATTGAGAGGATCATACACTGAAGTCCGGCCCTGTTACTTCAGCGCGCGAATACAATGTTTTGTACCCTAGGCCATTGTGTGTGAGTCCGTGAGGATTGCTTTAATTGGATTATCATGAAAAAGTGGCTGAAACGAAATAAGGTAGGAAGGGTTTTAGGGTTTCATATGTCCGGTTTAGGATTCAGGGCTGGTGGTGAAAGTTCAGGTTAAGCGCCAAGTCTCTTCCCTTTGGGTTCAGGGTCTTACGCTCTTCAGGTTCGAGGTTCCGGCTTAGGGTTTTACGATATGGGGTCCCACCAATCAAAAGGCTTTGAATGGCTCTAGGTGATTTCAAAAAAATCCAAGCAGCTTCTGCAGGAGTACATGGGCTTCATACGGATTGTACGGGGTGAGGTGCTATTAGTTGCTGTAAGCGTAGCTGTTGGCAGGAACATCAAAAGGCATCCTTCTTTGGATAAGGGGTGTCTCACAAAACAGCCAACTTCTGCAATCCCCTGCCTCTGCTGATGAACCGCACACCCCCTAATGATCATAGTTCTTTCAAATAGTACAGTGCGACTGGCAATATTTGTGTATAAGGGGTTCATCTTCAGGGAGCATTCAGAATCCTCTTCATGTACGACCAGCCCTAGAAGTTACCTCGAACATCCATGCACGTGCCCTGGAGGACTGAAGGTGCCGTCTTTGCCCATAGCGTATTCCTGAACTTGCCACCAACGTCCCGACCGCACTAGAAGCTTTCAGTTTGGTGGTTGATAAAATTGCTCAAGACCTTCAACGCACCCTGTCTAGAGTAAAATGGCGCAGTTCAGGCCCTCATACATGGCTTTACGGGTGCCTGTAGGGCACATGACGAATGAACATAAATTGCCTTCACATGCAAGGGCCAACTTACATACCCACAACACCTGTGGCTACCCACACCTTTCCTTGGAGTGTCTGATGGTCTTCCAACTACCACTTTGCAACGCAAATCCCCTCAACAGGGCAGTCATGCTCCAGCAGATCCCGCGAAGTACCTTTCATGCCGTAAACCTTTAGTACCTACCTGACACATTCTGAGACACTTACTGGCATTGTCGACCTCAGAATAGGCAATGCGCTACATCCGCATGGTGACCATGTAGTGCTCCTGTAGGAATGCCGTAGAGGTAGCACCCGAACCAGTTCGTAAACCCAAACTCCTTCAAGGTAGACCCCAACCCTTGAACCCCCAAGACATCCACCCTTGCATTCGAAGGTCGAGTTTTCCTACCGGGGCGTCAAAATCAGCACGAACCCTGGGCTGCACGGAGAGGTTTGTGAATTAGGGTTCCGGATTTTGGTCCTGCGGTTTGGGAGGTATAGGAATTGGGGTGTAGGGCGTGGGCATTGGGATTTCAATTCAGAGTTCGGGGATTAATTATACGCTTTAGGAGCTGGTTAGCGGGAGGAAAGCCTACCTCATGCTCTAGCAAGATTATGGTCCCTTATGCGTGCTCGAAGCAGTAGTATGCTTGTCATGAGAGGCCCAAAACAAGATTCATATTTTTGGGACATCTTTATCTGCCAGCCCTGAGGCTGTGCGGCCAACACCCTCCAGCCGAGGTGACAGTGCTGCTCATGACTTGATAGACCAAGTTCCGTAACCTGGAACGTACATGAGAATCGGCTTTGCAACATAGAAGTTGGCACGACCAGGAGATTAAAGCACGATCATAGAGAAACAGTTAATCCACAGGGAGGATATGCGGGGGTCACGGAGGGAATAACAAGGATTCCTGCAAGGCAATTCTTGAGACACCTCCGGATTTGATATTGCATCTTTAGAGGTTTGCCTCTTCGCTACTAATACAGGATTGATCCGACAATTAACCCGCAGAGGTGGATCCTGTCAGTGCAAGTTATAGACGGCAAACAAAGCGCAGCTCAAGCCGTGTGGTCTCTGGTATGTGTGAGAGATAAGCCCCTATATGTGTCGAGTACTTCCACCCTTCACTCTTTTCCTAAGCCCTCAAGGTTTAGGCGTCTTAAGGCTTAAGGGTTTGATTGGTGGTTCGATCTGAATCCTAAAGGCACGGTGGGTTTTTGGAACCCTCCAAATACGGTATACTTTCAGGAATGGGCTCTGATTGTTTGGACACTCCGTTCAATTCTACGACCCTCAGCCCAAAGCTGCACCGCATGCCTGAACCCTTGAACCCCAAACTGCAAAATCTAACGCCAAACCTTAGACTACAAACACAAAACCGAGGACCCTGCAGTTGGTTCTGGCCACATGGGGCCTCATGGGCATCCTGTGCATTACCTCCGCACTTGTCGGCCCGCGGGGAGAGGGGAATGGTTGAAGGGTGTAGGCCACACACGGTCGAGCGTGTAGACTTTGAAGGTAATGGTTTCAAGGTGGCGGGCTGTGGTGCTACATGGCATGCTGGTCATTGGCAAAAGGCCTAGCCACGACTACTAGCTCACTAGAAACTAAGACGCCGTTCAACCAAGAGCCCGAATCCGTAGGACCCTCAGCGTCTGCTACCAAGCTTGTAGCCATTTATCCACAGCTTAGTACGTAATGTGGTCTTGGTTCATCACTTGCAAGGCATAATCCTAAATTTGTAGGAAAGTGGACTCACAGTTAAGCCCTAACCCTGCAGCTTCCACTCCAAAAACTCAAAACTCTCAAACCTCCAACAAATTCCCAACGCCGGAATCCTGATCCTCAAATCTTTGACATGCAGAGGGATGTGACATGCATAGCTCAGCATCTGGAGGGCGTGAACAGATTCTTCCTGGATGAGGGGGTTGGACTTGGGGGTAAGTTGTATCAAAATACTATAGGCCTTAGGGATAAGGATTTAGAATTGGCGGCCTAGTGTGTGGGGCTTGCAGTGCTGGTGTGAGGACAAGTCTAGACTTCGACCCCCAAAACATAGCCCACAACCCTATACGCCAAAATCCTCAAAGCCGGCCCTTCCAAAACCTGTCTGGAGGATGGTCACAGCAGCGTGAATTTCCTATGGCCGTGTACTTCTGGTACCTCCTGGAAGCTTAGTTGCACGTGGTGTGTTGTAGAGTCTGACGAATCAGAAGAGGAGGTGTCTGTTATTAATTATGCTTATGATGGTGCAGACTCAAGCATTTGCATGACAGCTAGCCTGACTAGAGACAAGTGAGGGTGCAGGCTGAAAACAGAGTACCCAGACCTAGTCCTAAAATCACGGCTAGGAAGTTACAAGCACAATATATACAGGTCCCAGGCGGGAACTGCAGGAGGAGATCAAGGGCAATCGGATTCACAGGTTGGATCTGGGTGATCTGCAGAAACCATAGGTCTGTTTCTTGAGGCTCTTACTGCTAGGAACGGGCTACGTATTGGAAGCTTGTGCGATGTCCCACTAGGTCACTGGGGGAGCCATGTGGTCTCTGTGTTGCACCTCGAGACTTGTGGTTGTGTAGTATTTCTTAAGGCATGCAGGAATTCGTCCGTCAACAGTATGACAGCTTTCGGTCTGCTTTTGCTGGGCCGCCTGGTCTGGCTTAGACCTTATAGAGTTTAGAGGTTTCGGTTTGCATGGTTCAGAAGTTTGGGCTTGGATAAGTCTGGGGCCTTTCCGTCGGACACTCCTGGATGGCCGCCAGAGACCCTTCGTTATGATTTGTTGGGGCTCGGATTATTTGAATGACTACAGCAAGGATTCAAGCAGTCAAAGGAGCCTTGGCTACCAAAGGCCTCAGCTCTAAAAGCCCTAAGGCCCTGCACACGCTAAATCCGAAAGCCCTACAAAGTCCAACACCTACACCCCAAACAAACCAACAAAACACCGAGCTTTCCTTAGATACTTTCATGTTAACGAGAGCTCAGGTAACAGCTAACGGTTTTGCCCTCTGAAGCTGCACTTCTCAAACCGAAATCCTCTCTTAGACCCGGAGCCCCTAAGTATCCAAATAATATCCAGTCAGGACCATGTAGATGTTTCTACATATTAGCGTGCTGTACTACCAAATTTCGTCCGTCATCAGTCCCTCGTTGAACCTGCCGTCTTCTTTTTGAATGGCCTCAAACTTTGATGTCCGCATCCTGTCCACAACTCTAAAACCCTAGGTCCTAAAATCTGCGGCTGTGGATCCTGAACTGGAATCCAGACCTTATCTCATATACCCTCGATGCCCAAGCCCTCTGAATCCTTGATGTCCATGCGTTTCAGGTGACGGCGGTGCTAGTGTTCGCTCTGGTTACTGGGCCATGGTTGGACATGCCTTGGTTCAGGGTTTGGGGTGGGGCTTGGGGTTTGGCTCAGGGTTTTCGGTTTTGCGTGTAGGAAAGGGTTGGGATGGCTATGGACTTTTACCTGTAGGGCTTGAAGGCATGCTGCAGCACAGTATATATGAACACAAAAGGACGTCTAAGGATATCTAAGGATCCTTAGCGACTACTCCGGACGCATGGAACGAGAAAAGGTTTCACGCTTCAACTCTCCAACCCTGATCCAGGTTATGTGGGTCGCCTCGGCAGATTGGGAGTGCTCCTTAGTGCAGGAGGCGGGGTTTCGGATTCTGTGGCGGCAGGGATTGGGGGCTTTTGGAGTTGAAGGCCGGTGACTCTTGAATTCTCTGGGTTTCAAGCCTTAGCCATAGCCTAACAGGCAAGGGTTTGGGGTCCAACTTGGTCAGGGCTTTCATGTCAACGCCTCGTCTCGTGGATTTTGGCTTGACTTGGGGTTCCGGTCCAGGGCTGGAGTTCTGGTTGAGCCGTTTGATAGGTTTAGGTTCAGGGTTTGGGTCAAAACCCCAAACAACAATCCTTGAATCCCAAATCCAGACAGGTTTTTGAGCAATAAAGCAATAAGATTCTGTCCAGAACTTGAAACAAGGCTTCTTCAACATCATTTGGCCTTCTGAATGTAGGTCTAAAAGGGGCGGCACCCTAGCTTTTTCTAACCTCTAGTATCCCCAGGGTCCCTGAGTGGCCCTCTCTTTTGAGAAACCACCATTTTGAGTTGAGATGCGCAATCTCTAGACTAATAATGAACATCCGAATGCTAGTGCTTAAAGCAAAGCCCTATAGCTGAAGCCCTGAGCCCTGGATCTCCACAACTCCCATTAGGCAATAAAGCTCAACAGTTTAAGCCCCAAGCCATGCAGGATATGCAGTCGCAACGTATCGGCTTCTCCTTTCTTTGCTCAGAAGCTGGCCACAATTCTATGGTTGCGGGGTGTTTTAGGGTTCAGGACTTAGTAGCGGCTAAGCTCAGCACTTCTCTGAGTTGCTGTCTGCCTTCCGCATGCTTGAACAAGCGACAGATTCTGTAATGCAAGGGCTCTATGGGGACATGCGGGCTTGTGACCTACAGTTTTTTCAAGATTGTGCGTCCTTTTTAAGTATGACTTGTCGCGCAAGCCCCTGTCCCATGATTTACGGCGCCTTGGTCTTAAGCCATAAAACCCCAAGGGCCCAAAGGTCCTGAAGTTGCACAGGGTTTGGGCTCACGTCTTTGAGCTTTTGGATATGTGATTGGTTTATTCTGGATTCAGGGGTCTGGAGTTATTGGTTCAGAGTTTCAAGGTTTAGGGTGGTCCGGCTCTCCCCAGCACAAGCCGCAGCAACGGTACATGTGAGGGCCCTATGAGCGGTGACGGTGGGTTGGGGCTGCTATGAATTGGTGAGCCCTTGCCCCAAGATCATCAGCGCTGCCGTTTTCTTGGTGGGTATCGCCATTGTGTCTGCAGCAGCTCGGATTACTTTGGGAGCTTCAGGTGGGCAGCTGGGAGAATGTCCCTTCCATTTACGGCTAAACTTTATGGGGTAGCAATATGGTAGCTACCGATCTGATGCTGCCACTGCTTGATGGAGTGAGGATTTATGTAGGGATGATGGTTGCAAGGGAGGCTGATTGGAGGCTGAATCTGGGCATCGGGATGTCGGGATTAAGGTGCAAGTATTGAGGTTTGCAGATGAGGGCTTGGGGAACGATTGCAGTCTGTAGCCTGGAGTCTTGTGTTACTCGGGGTTTGCACAGATCTTAGAGCTTATCCAGCATGAAAGGCTTTAGGAGGTCATCAACGTGTAAGAAGTACGGCTGGGGTAAGATCTTGAGGTCTGAGGGGCCCGCTAGGCTGCCCGATGAGAGGTGCGGGGCACTTCTTACAGTAAAATCACTTAAGGAGGACCCCGCCTAATCCTCTTACAATGTCTGGAAAGTCCTGAGTTCCGCTTTTCTGAGATACCTCCAATATCCCAGCTTTTGTTCGAAATTCCCCCGCATCCTACTGTAAACCCTCAACCGAAAGATCACCTGCCCAGCAAGAACGGCAAGAAGTTACAGGGTACCTGACCACAGATCTGATCTTCAGGGCACAAGTGCGGGCCCAAGTATGTCCTGTAAAGATATGGGGTCTTCAGGTGAGCATGCAGATTCCCAAGGGCACCGAAAGATTTCCACTACCAGATACGATTTCCCAGGTTCTGTTCGGCCTCTACACCATCTACCAGGTTGGTCCATGTTCAGACTTCCCCAAACAGGGTGTAGCCTTGGACCCCCCATTTTGTGCATTCAATTTCTCTGGGATTGGTTTTGCATGGAAGGTTTAGAGGTAATGTATCATGTTGAGAAACTTCCATAGTAGCTGCGCTCGCTGTAGAAATGAGGGTTCTTGATTTTGGGCCTTGGGTGTGCGGATTAAGTTCCGAGGCTTCAGTTCAGCTGTCAGGTCGTAGAGGTCTTCGGGTGGCCGTCAGCCTTTTGCCCAAGACCCGAAACCGCACAGGCCCTCAACCCCGGACCCGAAACAAAAAGCCCTGCACCCGAAACCACCTACACCTTAGGGCGGTAACCTCAGGTTGCCTCCAAGGGATCAAGCGACCAAGGAGCAGCTTGAGGGTCTAAGATGTCGGAGTTGAAGGCTTATAGCAGTGCGGAGAAGCCTCTATCAGGGCCTCGGGTCTCGTCACCGCATCGTAAAGAGCGACATCATGAGCATTGGGGCGCCTTCAGATGTATCCTCTACGAACAAAGAGGGACTTTGAGCTTCAAAGAGGCTAACGCCCAAACCACAAAGGCTCCACATCCGGCTCAGTCTGCTCAACCCTGACCCCTGATTCCGAAAGCCTGGAGAGAACAGCCGTCAGGTTCAGGCATGCCCCAGTCTCCACAGCCCTCTGTAAGTTAAGTCTGGGTTCTGGGTTTAGGGTAGTCAAGTAGACAGTATTTCGATCATTGGGACGGATACGTTAGGAGTTTTCTGTTCACTTTATGTAGTACGAAACAAGATATGCGATCTTGAGCTGAAATATTGAAACCACGATCCCAGACGTAAATCCCTGCACCCTAATAAAAGATATTCTAGACCTGTACTAGGTCCAGGCCAATATCCACGAGAGCGTCATGGAGTCTCTCAGTGACGAGACTATTCAACAGAAAGTGTGTTTTCTTTCTGCTTGCCGGCTTCTCTTCATTCCAGAGTCGCCCGCAAGGGCCTAAACCCTGTTCAGCTCAGGTGAGACCTCTCGACTTCTACTCCGGGAGAAGCAGAGTGAGATTTCCAGGGCTTATTGGAGCTAATCGCGGTCTGATCATTCTCCCAAAAGTACCGGCCCAAAGCCAAGGACAGACCCCAAAGCAACCCAACACAACACCCGGGACCAATGACCTTCAGGTTCACCTTGCCACTCCAATTTAGCTTCTTGAGGGTTAGGGATCCCCAGCGCTGGGCTCTAAGTCTACTAACCTTGGTTCCTACAGTCTGCAGATAGTACCTATTTGGTGCGTTTTGGAGCCGTAGGGTTGTACAGTTATATTGCATTGAGACTTTGATTTATAGCGAGACAGACTACTCTGGAGCCTAGCCAGTCTGGTTTTTTCTGTTTTCGGATTCCCTTTTTATCCCTTCAACAATTACAGCAATGCTATGCTAAAGACCCCAAGAAGGACAAAATGCTTTGAAGTCCTGACCCCAGCTTCTGAAGCCGGACTCCTCATTTTTTATTTCTGGAGCGTGGTTGGTCTAAAGTTCATAGAGGGTTGAGAGTTGTGGATGGATGTGGCGCCTCTTTAGCCTAAGTTGCGGCAATTTCGGCCTGGCACTTCCAGCGTACATCCAAAAGGGTTGAAGCCCTTCCCCGAAACAGGCAGCAAACAGGAAGCCCATACATATGTATATATATATATATGTATACATATACACGTACACATATAGATGTATGTAATTGACAAAATTCAACAATTCATTCACAGTAGCACACTAGTCATTATAAGGCTTCATCGGGTTAAAGGTTAAGGGGAGGGTGAGATCACAGAAATTCAGATATCGCGATCGTGGATTTTTTTGACAGGTCCGAATACCGATGAGGCATGATCAGATCCTGCTACAAGTCCTGCATTGAGACCTCTATGTTGCCTGCCGCCGTCATGAAAGAAGTTGCCCCAAACCTATAACACCGTTCGAACCGTGGACACGATGCCCACAATGTATCACCCCGCCTCTGTTGATCCAAATTCGCTGCTCCTAACGCAGAGGAAGAAAAGTGCAACAGAGGACTACTGAACTGTTCTGGGTGCAGACTATCAGGCTACAAACTGTAGTCCCTCATTGTTATAAGTTGCTATTGAAAACATGAAAGATCGTGGATGGGATTATGACGGCTTCTGGTTCAGCTCCGGTCATGTAAGACTTCGCATTTCATACCAAAACCTTGTATTGGGGCACTTGGAGAGGAGGAGAGCTTCAGCTTCATGTTCAAGATAGCTCCTTCATGAAGAAGGCAAAGCAGTAGCAGCATCAGCAGCAGCTGCGGCTGCTGTGGCTAATAAAGCTGCTAACGCTGCTGCCGCTGCCCCTATTGCTACTGCTGCTGTTGGTGCTTGGTACGAGTAGCGAGACAACTTGAGCGCACTGACATTCAGGCTGCAGATATCCTTCTAGCAAATGACGCCAGGGCCAGCAATTAGTTGCCAGCAATCGCATGTTTTCAGATAGAGGTTATGTTTTATCTTGAAGGTCATATTAATTCATCCGTGGCTAGGCTTCGGGCTGATGCAACACCACCATTGAGCAGCATATGGAAGCTATTGAATCTGGGGTGACGGAAGGGAGTGTTACAGTTGCACTAGCTAGCTTCTGAGCCGTAATCCCAAACCCCGACATCCATCCTCCTTCCAAGGCGTTCGCTACCTAGAGCTTGATGCAGACACCTCGTCAAAGACTATAAGCAGCTCCTACATCAAGGAGAAACTGGGGAATGGCAACAATCCGGTCAAGCAACAGCCCTCATCCGTGAGTTGAAGTTTACATCAACTCGGGAATTTTTTGAAAGTCAAGTCCTTGACCTGCGGCCATGGCAGACGTGGCCACCAGCAAGGAGGCTCTCTCAATGCATGTTGTATGTAGAGGTATGTCACGTTGTTGTAAGAGTTGATGCGGGAGATGTTTTGAGTTCATACCGTGATAACTGACCACAGAATTCCTGGGAGGTAGCGGGCGCGAGCACCCAAGTTTTGGGGCGAGGGAATGAATGATCGAACGAACGGGTGCTCGCACGGTCGGACAACAAACCAGCAAACGATTGACCACGGCAAAAAACGAACAGATGCTATTCTATGAAATGATGGCATGAGACACGCGCATGAGAAGACGTCACACAACGAATGCCTGTTTCTTATTCGCAAGTGATGATGAAAAATATTTTTGCTATGTGAGGGCTCAGAGCAAAGTATGCAATTCTTGCGGGTACTGTTGCTGAGCTCGGAAATGACGAAGAGGATGCCATGTTGCCACGGTTTAGATACCTCCAGGATGTCAATTTCATGTTCTGGGTGCCCAGATGTTGGAGAGTGCTCAGGGCTCAGGATCCTGAATTTTGAAGCCTAAGTAATTAATGAAGGCATCTTTGACGTGCGACCGTAATCATACCTTCTCTCAACTGTGCCCAACACGCTAGACCCCACACTCTGAACCCGGACAGACATGCATACCACGAAGCCACGCATTGATCCTCTAAAGAGGAGCCATGCAGAAGTTCTGTGCTCTAGAGAAACCCCAGCAGTGTTTCGTTCAACCCCAAGCCCACTTCCCCACTTGCATATGCATATGTATATAGACATGCATATCTTCCTTTATTGATGATCTCCTTAAACCCCCCCTCCCCCGACCACCCCGACGTCTCCCTCCTCTGCAAGGGGTTGAAAGGTCCAGCCCAAAATGTTGCTTGACTCAAGACTGAGAACAACCTTTACAGTGCCAGTTGAAGCTTTCTGAGACATGCCCTTCGATCCCCGAATACAAGCCGTGTTAGTTCCGAAAGGACTTCTGAATAAGTACCACAAGCCTGAAACCTTGCAACCTGAAACTCTACCTCACCTGGGCCTTAAATCCTCGGCCCCCAAAACCTGAAACCCTAAACCCAACATAGGCCCATGCGTCGCCTGGCGAATCCCTGCACTCCTTCTCGGCGCTGCAGCCCTTCAGACAGCAACAAGAGCCAAATGCCATGCAGACCTGAGTAAATAGCTCAGGCCTCAGAATAATCTAGCACGGTTTAGAGTTTAGAGCCTGCTACCGGAAGCGGCTAAACTTCGATATCCTGAGCAGACTGCCTAAAGCCTCAGCTTCAACTACATCCATGCCATGACCAAGGTATCTTTGGAAGTCCCGTGTGCCGCTTATCGCTGCATCCCGGCACAAGTTTGTCTTGGGATCTTGTACCTGCAGGGTATAGGGCATGACAATCTGCAATTAGAAGCAGTCACTTCTCTGGCGCAGCGCTTGGCCTAAGCTTGAAACATGCGACTTCAGGGTGTTAAGGTTGGGTTTGGGGTTCTCCGTTCAGGGCCGCCTTCAGGAAGACTTTACAACCCAAACCTGGGGCTTCAGGTCTATTTGAGAGGCTTTTGGGTTGTCGTTTTTTCGGGCTTAGGCAATTTGAAGCATGCCATACTTACCCTGTAGTTTTGCGCAAGCTGCCAGCAGCATAGGGTTCAGACGCACACGCAGCATCGAACGTTCAACGCATAGTAGGGCTCCGTGCTGCAGCTCATGCCGCATCTTTTGAAATCCTCCTACAATCAAACTTTCGTTCATAAGGTATGTGTACAAAATTACATGACGCAGGAGGCACACGGTGTTTCTCTCAGGGGCCATACTGTATTCGTTTTGGGGTTCATGTTTTCATTTCATTTTAATTCAGCGGAGCGCAACTTTGGCATGTCAGCTTGCGCACATGTGGCAGATTTTGCCCGAAAACGTTACCAAGCAACGTGCAAACTCCAGACCCTACATCCTGACCTGCAGCCTAAACGTCCAAGCTCGAAAGCAATCTTCCCAGGTCCCAGTGCTGGCCGGTTTGCAACAGCTTCCGCCGCGTCCCGTGGCCGAGGATACCGCGTGCCTTGGCAGAAGACATGCTTTCGGGGTCGGAGACGACCTGGAAAATCGGGTACCTGAGGGACTAGTTCGTGCAATATATTGAGATCATGTGGAGACTTGGGAACAACCTCATGGATCAGCATTAAACGTCTAAGAAATAGTTTCCATTTTCTCTTCGGGTCGCCAAGGGGATGGGGCTGCAATTTGCAACATTCTCTGTTTCGTAATTAAAGTTGGGGATATGGTCACTTCTGGCGAATCCCTCACATCATCTTCGCAAGTCCCGCCAAGTCTCCAAGTCACCTGATGCCTTTGTAATTAAGCGGTACGTCAGATCCCCGAACCATCTCTGAGAGGCTCACCTAGTCCAATATGGGACAACTTTGGCGACCTCACGCCAAATGGTGATTAGAAAAAACCTCAGCCCAGTCTTTGGAATTGTTCGCATTAGATCATTGTTGCGATGATCGATTGAGCTCGGCGCTGTCCAATGGCTCACGTCCTGAGGGTGTAAATCGGTTTTTGGGGCGAACGGACGGAGTCCAGATGCAGGGTCCGGAGTTTACAGTCTGGAGTTTAACGAGGGCTCAGCAGTTTCTTGAAGCCAGTGGACCCCTCACATGAAAATCGACGGGGGAAAGGAAAGATTTGGCTATCTTGTTTTGAGCGCGGCCTCATCATAATGCTTAGTGCAGCAGGGGTTTGGGCTATGGGAAAAGACCATTCGACTTTTCCTTCGGTTACCCTAGATTCGAAACAACAAGCAACAAATCTTTTAGAACGCTCGACATGTGCATACCTGTAGTCGGATTTGAACCCGTAATAAGTCTTTACATGAATATCTTCTTGTATTCCTGGTGATGGAGCATTCGAGCTACGGAAGGCACCGTTGCCATGGAGAAGCCATCCTGTCAAAGAAGGTTTCAGGGTACGGTTGGGTTCTGATAAGCACAAGACGACATACGGCTTCCCTCACCACACGCAAATATTAAACTCCAACTGGAAGTTCACTTACTTTAAGCCTGGGCCTGCGTAGCAAGTTGCTTGACCGTTGCGCTTAGTCTTCCCAACATCGACATGTCCTGGCTGCTTAAAACTGAAACCTTGCTCCAAATCCTGAAGCGTCGGACTCCACATCCATTCCTAAGTCTTTGCTGTATCTAGTCATGTCCCCTGCAAGCCTCGTGCCACACGTAGGGCTGGTTAGCTGGCATAGCTCATAGCTTCTTTTGAAAAGGTCAAGCATCTTCCTCGAGCTGTCTCTGCTTTTCGGTCTGGCTGTTGGGTCAGGCGCATACACCCCAGGACCTGTTCTTTCAGGCGTTTAACAGTCTTGTTCCAGGCCAAAGGTACGGCTTTCATTATGTCATTGTTGGGGCCTGTGTCATGCTTCTTCTTGTATGTGGAACATGTAGCACCCATAGGGTTATACTGTTCGGGGCAGAAAACTTCCTTCAGAAGGCCCGATCATGCCCAGTGCTTGATTCGCAGCGACAACCCTCTATCCTGAATTGTAAGCCTAAGCCTTAGAAGCTTTTGAACCTAAACTCTGCGCTGAAGCATGCACCAAATAACCCCTACTGTAAGCCCTGAACCCTTGACCCTGATCAGATGCCAAAGGTCCCGCTAAGACACAAAGTGTTAGTAACTGTTAGCCCTTTGGCTTCTTCCTAAACCCTAAACCCAACTCTGCACCCACAGCTCTTTCTTCATTGTAACCTTTCGCACAACCTGCTCTCTGCACCCCAAACGCTGAAGAGGCTTCGTGCGGCTGCCCTTCTCGGCCACCTGGTGGCTTGTTGCTTGGCTTGCTTCCTCGGGGGTCGTGCTTGTTTTGGTGCTTATAGGGGTCAAGATTTAGGATTAACATGGGGATCAGCGCAACCTGAAAGTGCAGTCCACGTTTCCAAAACTGAACCCTGAGGTGTTGAGGCCTCACTCCTCAGGATAAGTGTGCCCACAAAAGGCGTATCACCTCAAGACGGGGTTGGTGCTCATCTGTTTATTGTAGAGATTGAGGTGTAGGTCTCCGCTACAGGGCTGAGGGGTGTCGGGTATTCAATAATCAAGCTGGCAGTAGAGTTGTCACGTGGCGCACAGATGCTAACCCTTGGGACAGTATGTCATGGCAAGCTTATTCGGGTGTGTGAGTGTATGGTGACTGATCCTACGGTGCCCTGCTTGTTCCAGTAAATCTGTATGGAACTGTCGTAGGTCCCGTTAACCCGACCCGCACCCCCCCTTGCCCACCCCCCCCGCATCACAACAGTGTATTCAGGAGTGACTGCCAACGTTGTCATGATTCATGCATGAGATATGAAGTTTTTGTGTCTGAGGCTGTTGCTTTGGCATGTTCACGGATTAAGTCTGAATAAGCGGAAGTGAGAACATACCCGTCTCGCTTGCTTCAGATGGACTCTACGTAGCTTCTGATGTGCTCGTCGGTTGGCCTGGGTTTTCCATATGGTCAGTGTTGCTGAGTTTGCTGCTGACTTCAGTTTGGGCAAGTTTTTGCAAAATAGGTTTCGCGTAGACGTAAGAGTAGATGTAGCTTACCAGGCAGTCTCACAGCATCACCCCGATAGAATCCTTCGCACCCATGTACATAATTTCTGTGTACTCAACACGTGTCCGTATGATAGCCTTCCCCGGCACCTCCCGTATGACCGTTAAGAAGACAACCTTATTTTCTTTCATCGCCCCACGCGACTTTCCGTATCTCTAGGGGGCATTCCTGTCCCAGAGAAAGCCTATGAAGTTCGGAATGTTTTAGGCACCTATTTTTCCAAGCCCCTGAGGAAACCCATATTTCCCAATTGCTAGATCTGCTGGGGAGTGCCTGAGGAAGCCTACGTAAAGCCCAATTACCGTCGGAATCTTTGAAATGTCTCTCGCAAGCTTGGCTTCGTTTTGGACTGTACTTCCAGCCAAACATTGAAACTCCTCATATTTCTTGGCTTCGACACGGATGAAAGGTTCTACTGGCTGCTTTCATTACGCAGACCAGGCCCACCGGGTCTTGCTCTTACCTTTCGGGTCCCAACCTATACTGGTCATGAGTAGGGTATGGAAGAATGAGTCTGCTTAGTAGCCCTCCATGCACTTCAAAATAATGAAGAATGATCTCCACAATTATGCATCCAGAGGCTTTCTTTTTTCTTACTACCAGCAGGACTGCTTAATGTGTCTTCGGATTTCGGTTTCACGATTGACGGGTATATGGCTTCGCCAGTTTTTTTCCTGGAACCCTTTTGGGACATTTCAATTTATTGGGGCAACTTGTGGGACGTGGGGTTTGAGGGTGTCCTGCAAGAAATACATAATCAGAAGCTACTCACCAAAGTAAACTACTTATCCAAGCCTTCCCTCGTTCCTATTTAGATCCCCATGCAGTGGCCGGCTTTATGGATACTGATGCTATCACTGTCAGTTTTGGGGGGCTGAGCTTTCGGATAGGATAATTCACACATAGAAAAATCGCGCATCCGCCCTCCTGTCCTGGACCCTTCCCGGGAGCCTTCCTGCAGGGACCCCAAAACACTGAAACTTGGTCGGGAACCCTGCGTGCTCTCAAAGCTAAGCCCTGAAACCTAATATCATGGGGGTTCCAACGAAGACGCCTGCTGTCTGGGCTGGCTAAGGGTTGTCAACCCCTTGATCCGGCATCCCACAGGCCTCGTCCTAACAGGTCCTTCAAGTACACTCTGGAAACCTACAAGATATAGAGGTTGCTAATATCCTCGCGTTATCCTAGTATATTCCCTGTGAAGCGGTTTTAACTAAATCATCCAAAGATCCTCCAAAGATCCTGTTCTGATCATTTGAGCCCTTTTTATTTTGGAGATCTTAGGCCTGTGCGAACTGCTTCAGGGTTTTTACAGGTTTAGTTGGGTAGCTTTCGGACGAGCTGTTGTCGGCATCATGATAAAGCACGCGATGACGCTTTGAACTTTGAACTCTGAGTGTGCTATGCCTGGTAAGCCTGTTGCTTCCCTACCCTAACTCCCAACTCAAGCCCCAAGTCGTTGAACGAGGAGCCATATGATTTGCTACAAGCACTGCAGCTCTTGCTTTTGAGCAGGCCCCAACAGCCATCCACTCGTGTTAGTTCGCCAGGCACAGTCAGAACATGATTTCTTTTAGACATGTAAGTGTTCGCCCCTAAACCCCTCAAGCAAGTGTACATACAAGGGAGCTCAGGGCTGATCGTGCACTGGTCGCATAGTGGCATGCAAGCGCATGCGCTGCTTCAGCCGGGCTAAGCACCTGCCACAAAGCTTGACGCCAGGCGAACTTCTCTCGCAACTTTGGAAAGAAAAACCCTTCAGCAAACTCCAAACCCTGAGCACTATACCCTACATACGTCTGAGAGGTTTATCCTGGGTGTCGCCACGGTCCTGTCGCCGCTCATCAGCGATTTTGCCAGTGCAGCTTTCAGGTTTGCGGCTCTATACCCCAAGGCCCTCTATACCCCAAGGCCACATTTCTCAATCTACCGGCCATCATACCCAGTACTATCCGCGCAGGATGCATGCCGTATACCTACGTCATTGGCATGTGAGCTCAGGCTCAGTGTGCTTTTAACCTGGTATGGCCTGCGGCTGCAGCACGCCACAGCAGCATCCTAGCTTCTAAAGCATGGGGGCAGGGTCACGATTTGGCTTGGAGGGCTTGGGAGTCCGGGGATTGGGTTTTGACGTTAAGAAGGGCGACTTGATGCAATGCTTCAAGCACGAAAAAAGGTAAGTGCTACAACCAGCACCGTAGTGGGTGCGAAGGATGCCCTTGTTAGCCTGAACCCTGAACCCTAAAGCCCTGAAGCACAAAACCCTACAACCTTAAACCTTTGTATCTGAAACCTTTAAATCTTTAGGTACTGTTTCATGTTGACTTCCGGAGGTTGAGGAGACTTGGATCTTTTTTGGGTCATGCTCAAGGCAAACAGGGTTCATGGTCTAGGCTTCAAGGTGAGGGGGGGTTGGGGCTTAGAGCTTCGTGTATTTGACATAGGATCAGGGTCCTCTGTGGATCTGGCACCAAAATCTTACTTGCTCTGTGGATGTTTAGCGCATTGTGTTTGGATGCTTAACACCTTGCAGCCTTGTATTTTTCTTTCACCTAAATGGTCTTGGTACAGGAGTAAGCGATATTAATCGCCGGTGCGAATGCGACACCAAGCGTTGATGCGAATGATCAGCACAGAAGGAAGGATGGATGCCGGCAATGACCACATGATACCTTCCACTTCCCCAATGTATGGGGAGCGTTTCAGCAGGGCGTAGGGATTGCGTGAGGATTTCGTAGGGGTTGTCGTGCAGGACTTGATGTGTTTGGTGCAATGCTTTTACTGCAGGGCTTAGGGCCGTAAGGGCATCGATGATATTACAACAGCTCCACCTGGGATTCAATCACAGGCTTGGACATTGTCATATGAAGACCAAGGTTCACTATTTGAATTTTATCAGTTGTTGTAGGAGTTTCAGCCTTTCCCAGATCAGAATGCCCCATGCATGAACCAATGAGTCTGATTAAAGCTGCCCGCAAAGAGAGTGAACTCTTGTATGTGTTTCAACGTAGCCTTGTCCGTGTAGCAGTTTTAGGGACCTTAGAAACCTTACATAAATCTTCTACAACACACACATATAGCCGAGCGCACCCCTAAACCAACAAGCCCTAAAGCCATTTACCCCCACTGCTGTGCCCAAGCAAGATCGTGACACAGCTTCTTCAGGTGACTGCGCTCTGGGGAGGCCATTTGATTTGCCTCGGGTGCAGGTTTGGGGTTGAGGTATGTAGAATTTCGGATTGGTGACCATAGGGCCCTTGGAAAGTGACCAGTGTTGGAACGATCGACTGTACCTGCCATATCTCTCGATTTAGAATTGCAAGAGGCTTCGCTAGCCCGATTTTATGTACCCGCCGCTGCGGACGTCTTTGCGCTTTATCCCCCTACCACAAGAATTCCGGGATATTCGGGTATTGGTGAACGGGGTTCCCTGCATACTTGTAGGCTATATGCTTGGCTTTCATGTTATGGGTATGCGTATGTGTATACAGGCATTAGTTTATATGGATGAGGAACCCATGATGGGCACGGGCCAGTCATGTTCTCTTCATAGAGAGCCATGCCCTGCTCCCGCCTCCCGTCCTGGCAAAGCCCTCAGTCCTTTATCTGCTCAAAGCTAGGCTCCGTTTTGGGTTCGATGAATACAAACAGCATAAACCCCAAAGCTCAACTTATATGTCTCGACTTTCATTCGGGAAGCCGTCTGAGCATCGGCTCTCTTAATAGAATCCTTCGTGTGAAACATCGTCAAAGGAGATCCCAAGCGCAGACAGAATCCTTAATCCTTGAATCAACTCCCAAGACCCTAGCACTAAGACTGCACGGGTTATTTGAATACGCACCATTGACATGCACCATATACTACCTTTTCTCTCGGAGCTCTGCGCATGTGCAAAGGGGCCCTGGTCTTGCCAGGCTTAGAAGCTACACATTAAAACCTCTGAGGTCGTAGTAAGACATAACCCCAAACCCTGGAGCCTAAAACTAGTCAACCCATTGATTTGGCAACCTCTGTACCCAGGAGCACCTGAGGCCTAAGCAACGCTGACACTTTTGAGAGTTTGTTTGAGCCGCTCCGGCTCCCGAAGCCTGATAAAATGCTGTAGTCCAACACAAAATAAAACAACAACATCCAAGAATTGACCTGCGTGGGGGTTCCAAGCACGTCTCCTCTTCTAAACCGCACAGCATCAGCCGCAAAGCTCTAAAGCGTGCACATGTTCTTGGGCACCTCCAGGAAATCAAAGTTGTTCGTGTATGAAATCGTGCAATAGGAGGTTAGGAGTTCAGTTCAGGGTGTACCGGGCCTTGATTTTTGGCTTGGTCGTCTAGGTGTTTGAGCCCTACCCAGGGCCGGCCTCTTTCCAGAATTCTTTAGGCCCCTACCTCAATGAGCCGTGCCCCCTTGACCTTCAACCGTGGACCCCAAAACCCTAAGCCCATGATTTCTTCAGGGACTGTTTTGACGAACCCCTGGGTGAGACTCTTCTGGCAGGGCTGGGACCTGATCGTCAGCTTGGCTGCAGCGGATGGCTTGCGGTTTAGCATTTGGGTCTTTGGGGCTTAGAGCTTGGGGTTTAGGATTACGAAAAGGTTGAGTGTTGCACTTTTGGCGCAAGATACGGCCTGTACTGGCCATTTGGATACTAGCTTGGATCATTCATTGTACCTGAACATGCGGAATGCTAGACTGAGGTGGAATCCTTAAGAGGGACCTCTGGGTAGTTCCGCAATAGTCCTTCTGCAATCCCTGAGCAGTACCCGCATTGACTTTAAGTGAGATTTCCCGCTACACCGCCCAGAGAAAGGGATTCCTTTTGATAGGGACGATGATGACAAGCCTGCAGTATCCCTCAAAAGTGCAATATAGCCACAATACATCTTGTTAACAAAAGCACCACCTACCCACAGATGGTCTAGGGTCTGGGGCGTTCTGCTTGAGAACCTGGGCTTCTGAGTCTCACCCACAGTCTGTTGTTTCAAGGTTGCAGCGGTCAAGCCCAACTGCCCTTAAGTTAAGACCCGTGAACTAAAACCCCCGCGCGCCCCGCAGGTTATCAGTGAAAATCCGGAAAAATGAAAAATCAACACCATTAGAGCTTAAGGCGTACAAGCAGAAAAAAAGAGCAAGGTCCACGGCTTGCCCGCCGTGTCGATGCTTTGGTTCCATGGTCCTAGCGCAGGCAGGCTGTGTAGTTGAGCGCAGTATTTGCACAAAGACCCTACTCATCCCATTCCCCATCTCCCTCATCCCTGATCCCACAGCCCGATTCCTAAATCCTTGGTCAACCCTTATCTTCATATCCGCAGGGCTTCTTACACCGTCAGCTCCGGGCCAAGTCACCGCTGGGGCAGCTGCTGCAGCGCAGCTCGTGCTGAAGCAGAGGGGGTTCGGAGAATCATCGGTGCATAGGGGTTCCAGGCAGCTTAGTTGGGTTTTGATGACTCAAGATTTCTTCAAGGTTTTCGAGCCCGTCCCGGCTTTCATGGCAATGCCTTTATCAAAGATCATAAAGGGGTTAGCTTCACGCTTGCGGGTTGGCAGATTCATCTCTGCGGCTTCACGCTTAGGATTCTTGTTTCTGGAATGATGGCTTAGGCTCAGGACATAGGCATAAATCATGGGCATCTAATTAGGGGTCAGGATTCATGGACTGGGTTCTGGCAGGTTTAGGTCCTACTTTTTTTCGGGAGTAGCGCTCAGAAAAGTTCCCCCTCCACAGAACAGTAGTCCTTTTGCCTCGTGTTTCGAAGTTTCGTATAGTGCAATTTGCAGGGAGGGTACCCTAGTAAAGTTCAAATCACAGGGCAGTGAGGCCCTTTTAATGAGCGAGAAATTGGCATTCCCACACAACCCTACATAGTCCATATACTGGGTTGTATTTTATCTGACTATATATCTTATGTGGAGACGTAGCCCAAGACCCTGCAATCTCTTGCAAACTCTAACTTGCAAATTCGTCATCTTTACTTAACCTCCAACACATGTGCCTTCCATATACCACAAATGGTACATTCCGGATTGTGACAAAGCTCAAGCTGTTCAAACACCTTTACCGTATATCCTATCCCTCTAAGCCGCCCCAAGACAGGGATCGCCCGGAACGCCTGACTTCCTGTTCTAGCCCTTGCACAGAAGAAAGCAAAGAGAGAGAGAGAAAGAGCGAGAGGTATATACATAACTCCTACATGTATAATATACGAGGCTCATATCTGCATACTTGCGTGCCACTTTTAAGGGGGCTCTACATGCGGATGGGGGATCTCGCTAGCAGATCCTTATTGTCTTGATTCAGCACATCAGAAACCAAACCCGAATCCCCCAAATCCGACATGCCAGGCTGCCCCTGTCACTGCTCTGGCTCTATGGGTCGCCAGATGTGAATTATGTCCAACATGTGGGGTTTCAGGGTGTAGGGAAAGTTTTTTTTCGGAGGGAGAGGGGCGAGGGATAGTAACGAACATGTGCAGCATGACTCACCGGAGGTTCTTCAGATGTGTCCGTTCTGGCCGCCTCACCCTTAATCCGTGCGGGAGCTGAATTCCTGTTAAACCTGCAGATGCTAACCCCATGACGTCATATATCTTACTCTTCAATGCTGCAGACCTTGGACCGCCGCTAGTCTCGTCCAGAAGCTTTGTCAGCATTTTCTGAGAGGCCGGCTCTGTAAGCCCTGAAGGGTATGAGAGCCTCGCAAGATTTGCTAGATGCGAGGGGAACCTGCCTTAAGCACCTGACAGAGGATCAATGATGTTTTGGAGAACACGTGCCAAACACCCTATGCGCCGCGCACAGGAGCTGCATGAAATCACGTTGTACTTTGAAGCGGCATTTGTCCTGTCCCAGCTAGAGCCCTATAGATCCTAAACAAACCTACACCCCAAATCACCCTCCACAAGCCGAAGAGAGCCGAACCTTAACCGCAGAGCGCGGACTCTTGAACTCCGCACCCCCAACCCTAAGCCGTAAACCCCTTAAAGCCCAGTGCAAGCCCTAAACCATGTAAACCTAAGCCACCTTGCTCGCAGACCTACAACCGGATTAATGCCAGGGATCCTGCGAATTTTTGGGTGCCAAGGTTTCAGTCTCTAATTGCAAAATGCTTGCCGACGCCCTATGCTGTAAACGCTATGTGGAGATGAAAATGATCCTCAACTTTCCACTTGCACAACGGCTTGTGAAGGCTGTGCCACGGCCTGCCAGATGCAAAATGCAGCCTGGCATGCTGCGAAAGACCATTCGTTTGGCTTATCGGGCTCGAGGGGCTTTGTTTTGAGGATTTGCGGCTTTGAGTTTTGGCCTGAACCCTCAGCCCCATGTGAGCAAAATGAGAGATGCCTAAGCACTGCATGGAGCGTATACGCGGCGTCTCCATTACTAATCTTGAGATTCTGGTGGTTACTGGCAGGTTCCAGAAATCAAGGCTCTTAGAGGGATCCTTTCAATTTGGGATGTAGTGGCGAGTTTTGCTTTGTGCTTGCGAAGATCTCTCATGACTGCTACGGGGGCAGAACTATGAGATCCTGATAAGGACCACACACGACATGTTGACTGCAGCAGTGCTGACGTTATACAAGCAGTTCACCAGCTACTACGTAGGTGTGTGAATGATCCAGTTTACTTGGTGTGTGAATGATCCAGTTTACTTGGCCCGAAGAGCCAGAGAAGAAGTATTTGGTCAGGGAGATAGGGGATCCCTACCCACGAAACTCCCATATCATATCTACTCCAGCCAGGGAAATCAAACTTGTCCAAATGAAGTTCATGGTATATTCTACCTACGAATATGGGCCGTAACAAGACGTAAGGACCCCCCATTGATGAGGTCCCTAAACCCTAAATCAGTGAAGAAGATCTACATGGCCCTCCAAGCAGCTAGCAACCTCCTTAGACAACGGCTTAAAATGGACCATCGGAAACTTCTGTAACTCCCTATATGAGCTATGGTCTAAACCCCTTAACAGGGTTACTTGTAGGCCATAACTTATAGGGGTTATTAAGGGGGATGCTAGGAATTTAGATTAAAGCTCATAGAACCGCTTATATAACAGCCCACACATCACCAACCCTAAATATATTTGCAGGTGTATGCACACATAAAAGCCCTAACACCGGTCTTCAGGCGACTTGAGCCAAACAAGCCTGGCTTACCGCATCGTGAGTCCTGGGCTCCCAAACGAGGCGCTGTATGTTTGCTCTTTTGTTGGGGGACGCAGGTAGGTGTTTAGGGTTTAGGGTCTAGAGGGAGGAGTTTGGGGATTGTGAGACTAGTTTGTATGGTCATTGGGTTGCCGTGGGCTTTGCGTGGATTTGCGATGGTGGATAGGAGTGGGTGGGAGGGAGTCTAGGATAGAGGATCTCAGATTGAGCATCTCCCAACATGCATGGAATCTGATCCCTGCATGAGAGCACCCCCTCTCGCAATACTAGAGGCGTCCCGCCACCCCATATTTGGGTTTCCCCATTAGGCAATATGAAGTATTTGAAAAGGGATGATTATTGCTGGTAGCAAGCCATTTCCTTCCATGGAGCTCGAAGAGAGACTTTGTCAGGCTGTCAGGCAGCGTGAGCCTTGAATCTTGAAACCCTACACTGCACAGACAGAAGCTCCTAAGAAACTACGCCATGACCTGAAAAGCCCAAGCCCCTACCAGCAGAATTTTTCCCAATAACCACAGGCTTGCAGGTGATGCGCTATGCCTGTATCCTGTTGGCCTGGAAGGTCACAGATATCATGACGAGGGCAATGGTATTTACACTTCTACTTGGGGTACCCATAACTCGACCTACCACTGCTCAACTCTAGACCCAGGCCTTGCAATACAGCGGCATATAGCATATTCCCAACATCCAATGGTCGTATGGAAGAGGCGATGCTTGGCATCAAGTATTCAAAAGGCCGATAATGAGAAGTCACCCGACTTAAGGGCTATTGGGCCTCAAGCCTATACACCTTAAGCCCTAGATCCTTGCTTCGGCCTCCAGGCCCTGGAACGCCCAAAGCCTAAGCCCCAACTCTCTAGAACCCACAGCCCACTACTGAAGGGGCCTGAATAATGAATTGCCAATAGTACTCCCTTGTTAAGCCTTGTACAGATAGATGTGCAAGTTCTGTAGTGTATGAACAGAACCTGAATAGGCCCAAACCCTACTCTAATGGTTCATAGCCGTAATTTTTCCGAGGCCTGGAGATGGGTCCATGGTTCTCATGGGTTCGTTTGTTTGGCCTGGCTCCTGTGGTTGCATATTTACGGGTTTCTCCCGGAAGGGGTACTCTTTAAGACCCGAGGGATATACCGGGAGTATGAGGGAGATTATGGGGGTGGATTATTGAGCCGCCAGGGCATTGATTACTCCTTGAGGATAGCTGCAGGCTAGCCAGTTCCATCGAAACGTGTCAAAGGGAGCTTTGTTTCAGTGCAAGGTGCTCAAAGGCATTTGACATGCTTGCTTGTTTGCAGTCATGTTATGGCTTGGGGGTGTTAGTTAAGTTAGTGGTGGTCTTTGCGGGTACCGCGCTTCTTGCTGTCCTGAGGTGTTGCAACATCTCCCATGTTGTTCTCCATGGCTCTATAATCTTGTTTAAGAATGATTTTAGGGTTTCCGCAGCATCAAAGTTAAGGTTCCGGCTACGTTGCACGTTGTGGCAGTTGTGCCAGCATTAGCATTCAGGTACGACCCGAGAGTTTGAAACTTGCTACCCTGCCTCCTAAGCCCTAAGCCCTACACACGTCCCAAGCCTGTAGAATCCGCCTCCTTTATTTATTGGGTCGTCTCTACGAGCCCTTGCAGATAAAGGAGCTTTCTAGATCCTCCTTGGGGGGTGATACAGGCCCCCAGCGCCCAAAGCCTAAAATCCCAAACGTAGAGCAGAGCCTTAAGCCCTAATTCCTGAACACGGTTCTAGCCCATCCTGAACAGATTTGGCCTTAGCCTTGCAAATCTTCTCAATTCGACCTCCTGAGTTACATGGGGCCTAAATGGCAGCCTTTCTGGGGGTAGACATGCAACAAGGAATATGGCAGCTTTCAAAATCGACATTTTAATTTAAACCTGATCAGTGACAGCCACAATCCCTTTACAGTCCTCGAGAAACAAGAGAAACTCCCACATAAGGTAGCAGATACCCAGACCACCAACATGAACAAAGGGTCTCTAGCCAGCCTGGCTAGTACAAACTCAGAATTCTGTAAACCCGACTGCGAAATCCTAACCCCTTCATCCTCAACCCTGAGCACCCTTCTGGTACACCTGAAGATGAGGCTAGTGGCGTTGGTCTTGCCGACGGCTGGGGCAGGTCCGTCAAGCCAGACCCAGACCGCCTAGAAAGAAACCAAAACATGAAAGCCCGAATTTAGGGTGATGGGGGTTCCTTTGTTTGGATCTCTCAACAAATCTGGGCAAAGGATTTCAGTCTAGGAACGAGGATCCATGTAGGATGTAAGGTATAGCGCTGCGTTATATATGTATATGCCACAGCAGACTTGCAATTGCCCTTCGAAGTGGTGCGGCGGCTTTCGCATGGTCTGTGTTGGCCCCACTGGATCACAAGTGCTATGATTGCTACTGCGTGGGTCAGCCCTCAACCTTGAACTCTGACGGAGATTGAGATACTGCATCCGGTTTACATCCTCCCTAGCATAAACGTTGCAGAACCTAGAACCCTTTACACCTCACACCTTAAGCTCAAGAAATCCGATTCCCAGAACGTACATCACACGGAGCCGTAAGCCTCAAGCATAATTTTTCACGCTTTCCCCAGGTCGGGACATGTAGAATCTACGGGAGCCGTGCTTGAACAGCAGTGCAGAAATCCCATGAGGCCCTTCAGTATTGAATATAGGCATGCGGATTTCCATAAACTGATGGCCTCGACATAAATAGCAACGTACACTCCAACAATTGAGTCCCCATTCTTTTTTTGACATGCTACGCGCTAGGTACCCTTGCAAGTATAAACCCCCTTACACCTCAAAATAAGGGCTGCTATTGTTCAAGCTCCAATTGAACTCTAAGATCCTAAACTCCCAAACCTGAAGCCGTAGATCCCTAAACTGCACCTAGCCTCGACCGTAAACCCTAACTCCCAAACCTTCAATCCCAAACCCCCTAACTCACAAATCCTGGGGTAATGAAAATAGTGAGAGTGGTAATACAAATACTAATAAGACTACGAATAATGGGAATTCCTCATGATGTGAAGGCATCCTGGGCCTGTTCGCCATGATTGGCCTCATACGGCAGCCCTTCACCCTTGGCTGGTGGTGCGTTTTCCTGACCAGCGCCTCGTTGCTTTGGGGGCCCAAAACAAGGGGACCCCAATACAGACCCCAAAACACCATAGTCCTGAACAAGGGGTTCAGAGGTCTTTGGGTGTCAGCTTTTCAGGGTTTTTGGGGACATCGGATGGCTGTGAGGCTTAGGCTTGGGCTGCAGAGTTATAGTCCCTTTCCTAGCTCCTTGATGAAGAAATTACAGTCAACCCCGTAGCTCTTTCAGGGTGGCATGTACATGTCAGCACCCCCCCATACTCGTTCAAACAACCATCGGCACCTATACATATATCCATGTTCACGTTCACTCCTAAGTTGCGGGCTGTACAATCATGATTGAGGATCTCGCCTGAAAAGCTTCTAGGAACCCACCTATGAGGCTGGAGTTTCAGGATATCATGGTTCACGGATTTAAGTTCAAGTTGGGTGGTGTTTAACGCCGCAAAGGTTAGAATGAAAGGCGCCATTTTGAGAGGTCGGATTCAGAGCCCCTATAGGGGTTCTAGAACACAAGCCACAGTGCCGGACAGGCACAAGTAGAAAGAGATGGGTATGCAGGGTCTAACTGGCGAAGCATGTGCGACCCGTAGGAGTTGGCGGTGTCTTTGGGATTTGACTTCCTTGTAAGATTGCAACTGCAACTGCAGTGTCTTCGCATTCTGCAGCTAGCATGCGTAGATTCAGATTGCTTTCAGGAACCATTGGACTTGGAGTGTGAAGCTATTCCCGTCGATGCATACAGTAACAGTAGATCGATGCATCTCAAGCTGTCATGACGGAACCATGGTTCAGGCCCAGCCCTTCCATTACAAGCCTCCACACTAACTCCATCATGGGCAGTGGCATTGTTATTGAGGAGGTGCTCTGGTAAGATGTCAGACATTACCACCTGTCATTGTGTGCTTGGACGTGCCAGACGGGCAGGTCTTGTTGCAATCAGTCACTAGGAATCGCCTGTATGTCCATCCAATCCGTGATTCCTTCCTCGTCGAATAGGACAGTTTTCTAGAGGTTCCTGTTGTTTCCATACGGTGAGATTTCGTCTCCGCACCCGAACCGAGGCCTCTTTTTTACATTCGGCCAGGACACTTCCAGGCCGGGCATGTGAGGGAATGCTGAGGCACCCTGAGGCCCTGAGCCTCATCTTTACACCCTGAAGCCTGCTACATCCTCAGTGTTCCAGAGCGCTTGAGCATGTTGAGTTTGGCTTAGCATCCCCGAGCACCTTAAGACGACTGTATTAGTAGCTGGAGCCTGCGCATAGGCTTTGAGTACTTGACGTCTCGATCCTCAACACTCTACTACTCTACGTGCTGAAGCTCCCCAAACCTAGACCGAAAAGTTGAAGTGGCCACGCTCTAGACTCTGCAACCTAAGACCTAGACCCCATGCACTCCTAGACGGAAGACGTCCTTAGCAGACCGCAGGATAGGTTGGAGCCTCACCGCTCCTTCGCTGCAGCTGCTACAGGTGCCGGAATTCCAGACTTGGAGAAAATCTTGACCTACCTATGGCCCCTAAGCTAGTGCAATTCCCAGGGTGTATGATGGCTGGGGTGGTGCAGCGTTTCTTTCGTCAACACTATATCGTCCTCTTTGGTCTTTTTCGCTGCGCGACATGAACAAGGGGAGGTATACTGTGCAACCAGGTTTTTTCAATTTCAGCCGTTTATATGGTGTATACGTTGATAGAAGCGGTGTGGGTTCAGGTTTTGGCGTTGCACACCTGCTTGGCTATGAATAGGGGAGTGAAGTAGGAGCTAGACTTCACAAGGCTTAATTACTTGGCAACGTCAGGGGTGTTGCTTTTCCTGAGCAAAGCCACAACCTGGTATGGATCCACATGCAGAGTGTCAAAGTCGCCCGAAAACCTAAGCGTGCTGCATCGCATACAAGATGTTCAACCCCGATTCTTTGCCTAAGCCCTCGGACTGGTTGGGAACCAAAATTCCGAAGTTGTTCTATATTCTGGCTCTCTGCACCACATTCATATGCCTAGTTGGCGGCCTCGGAGCTCTTAATCACTTTTCAGTAGTTGTCTAAGGCTTTAGACTTGTAAGACTTATATTCTTGACACATCATCCTGTGCTTGCAAGACTCAACCCAAAACCTCTGCTCGTCTACTTTCCGCGACCCTCGTCAAGTCCTAGGCCTTGCGACCTTAGCCCCGAAGCGTCCTGGTCCGCACTCAGTGCTCGAGTGAAAGCTAACATGCTTGCCGATCCGAAGCCGAGCTGTGTCTTCAACTACTGCGCCAGGGCATGACGTGCTGCTGTGCTGCCACCACAGCCACTGGCTTCTATGGCGTACAGGCAACAATGGGTGCAATTGTGTACCTGATTGGGAACGTGGGGACGGAGGTCTGCATAGGAGATGTAGATTTAGCAATCTTGTCGTAGTTTTTGTTTTACTGAATTGTCCATGCAAGCACCAACTGCGACGGCCTGCTTGGGTTTACATATCGCCATTTCATGTGTGCACTTCGACCCTTGCAATGAATGAAGCAGTATACTGGCAGCAGGATAAGATAGGAGAGGACCAGCAGGGGATTTCTTTGCCCGTCCGCGGTTGAGACTGGTCGCTTTCAGTGTCATTGTTTGGGTGGCTTGGACTTAAGACAGTTGAGCTCGAACTGTAAGCTTTCAAGTTGAGCCTCGTGGTACTCCGACTTTGGTTGTGCGATCGGGTTTGGCTGCAAAGCTTGAGCTGGTAATTGACTTCGAGCAACTGCAGGAATATGAAAGATAGCTACTGTGATGTGATTACGCGGATGTAGTATATACCCTCACCCCATAGCCCTTCAACATACTCCCCTAGATCCCCTTGGCACCTTGTAGAGCGTTTAAATCATGTTCATAAACACCTACAAGCCTTTTCTGAAATTGTTGTAGTCCTAGCGGCAAGTGGGCTTACAACAGTCAGCCAAACCCAGAACGTACGAAGCCCCAAAAAAGTTATGCGTGGGCTTCTGACACTTTAGAGAGCTGATTGCCTTCGAAATTCAGGGTCCAAAGCTCCTCAACCGAGGAAGATAGGGAATCTTTAGATAATAGGGTATGTGCTCCTTCAGGAAGGCGGTTGGGGCTCGTCGGGAGCCCCGAATCGTAGATTGCACCATGTCGCTCAGACCCTCGAAGGCTTAACGCTTCAGACTGTAGCCGATTGCGTTGACTGAGGCTGGCATAGTTTCCTGCAGGCATTCATCAGACTTCGCTTACTATAATCCTGACCTGCAGCAAAAGTTTTGTCTTGCAAGGTTCCAGGGCTGGAAGAGGCGTCTGGCAAAGTCCTGGCACTGCTGTGATGTCCAGTGCCTGCGGAGCCCAGAGACCCCCCCAATTTCCTTAAGATATCAGTTCCAGCCTTGTCCTCAAACTGCTCCAGACTTATCGGTATGATATCGGGAGTATTGCTTGCTTGAGGCAAAGAGGGCTTTGCGAGCATTTGTCTTTGAACTTGGGCACTTGCAGCAGTACCTCAGGGTCTCATGTATACATGTATATATATGTATATAGCAGAGTATCTATGCAGGAGCTGATTAGGGACTGAAGTTTGATTGCAGAGGTGCTTGGACCTTTCAAGAGTATCCGCAGAAGGTCTTGGCTCCTCACGCTTTCACATCGCTGATCGACACTTGGGTCGTTGATCCTGCTGCTTTCTGACCGCAGAGATCAAGTAAGGATTTCTTGAACTGAGGTTTGGAGGGGCTCAGGTCAAGGGTTTAGGTGTCAATTTTGCTTCCAAGAGCAATGGCAGGGAGGCTCAGTCCTTTTGGTAGCTTGTTTTCATGACGTTTCAAGGAGAACCTGAAAAGGTAGGATCCTGTTTTCACTCCCCCTAAATTTCACGCAATAAGCGGGTGGGGGTTGCGGTTGCGTTTGAGAAGCCGCTGGACTGTAAATGTTTGTACTCTTATACCAATTTACTCCTGAAGGGCAACCAGGTAACGTGGAACCCGAAAAGGGGGCCTACACGGGCAACGGTCCTTTTGAAAGGAGGTTATATTGGCGGTATGTTGGTTTGATGGGGATCCTAAGCTGCGCAACGTTCACTCCAGCATGAATTTCATAGATCCCCAAGCTTAAAATTGTTTCTATAGCAATCTATCTGACTTTGAGAGCACAGATGTGAACTTGTTGACAGACAAACCTGTCTAGAGCTCTCACGAGTTCTGGTACTGAACTATACCTAGAGTTGTGTAAGACTTTGTGCGTCAACAGTATGGGTCTTTGTCGGGCTTGGGCCGGACTTTGTGTGTGCATTTTGCAGGGTCTAGACATGATTTAGAGCTTAAGGGGGTGTGGTGGGGAGCATGGCGCAAAGAGTTGCAGAGAAAAGCATGCCTATATAGGGTAAAGGGCCCAGGCTTCGGGTATAATTAGTGTTCACAAACTTGGCCTTGGGAGCTCCCAGATGTGCTGCTCTCTTTCATGCCTCTCCTAGAGAAGCAAGCTACCTCACAGGGGCAGGGCTAGAGATTTAAGATTCAGGCTTGGGTGTGCAGTGAGAACTCAACTTTCGGAGGTGCTGTCACTGCCACTGTTAATGTCATGCTTCTACTGCCGCTGCGACTACGGTGACGGCTACTGCTGCTTCTACTGTATTAAGACCATCCCAATCACAACTTGTGCCAGGGCCTTTGATCAAGAAAGTGTGCTCCGGCTGTTTTGCATTTGAGCGGGGCCCTCATTACTACAGAGTGTGCAACATCAGACTACACCATCCGCAAACTATTAAAACGCCCAAGCCCTACTCCTCTTCCGCAACCCCCCCAAACGCAAAACCTTGACTCCTAGACAGTACACCCGGATCAAAAAATGTTCACTAAATTCAAAACCCCATGTTCAGGTGCATCTCTTCCCGTGCCATGCCATGGAGATCCGCCGTGTCGCTGCTACGCGGGGCTTTCGTGTCGCCACACGTTTGGGGGACTGCACCCTGTCCAAAGATGATGTCGATCATCTTGCAGCCCCGTGAAGTATGCACATATTATATTAGTAGATTTATACAGGTATAGGGCTAATGTTGTTACACAACCGCCACGACATGTAGATGTCAGAGTCTTTAGAGTTTAGGGCTTGTTGTGTTTTTTGAGCATGGGGCTTACACAAGAACGCTGGCTTGGCAATCCCTCAGCCCTCAACCTTCCACCGTTTCCGGCCTATGACCTGGAGTCCCAGGTTCTAGCTGAATCATCCCTAGTCATTACCTGAATGACGACGACTAAAGCAGCAGGAATTTGGGGGGCCCCAAGTGACGAGAGGACTTCCAACCCTAAACACTACACGGTGCCGTCATTCATATAGAATGGGCAAGGCTTGCTTTACTAGGCCCTATGTATGGCTAAAGTCAGGACGCAATCTGTCAGCGTCCAACTCCCGGGACTGGGGTTCCCGCGCTCCTCTTGCAATGCCAAAGCTTCTGAAATCTGACTGAAACATCATTGCGGACGTATTCATAAGGCACAACTCATGTAGCCTAATTCTGATTCCCTTTCGTAGTTCAGGAGCCCAGCTTCCAGAGTCAAGATGAATCGGTCGCTGGGTAGGGGGCGTGCACATGACAGTCAGCATTAATCGGCATGAGGAGAGCTCCATTCAAAATCCTTTAGTCATACCTTGTAATTTACCGAAATGCACAACCTGCACGCTCCCTTGTGAAACCATCATCCACCAGCAAGGCTGCCTTCATCTCTTCCCAACTACGGGGGCAGTTGTCCTTTTCTGGCCCAGCGTCACGGCCACGGCGGCGTGGGCGCCCAAGATTTCATCGTTTGTTACTTGGTGTGTAGAGCGTATACTTTGGAGCGCAGGCGTCACCTCAACCGCAATGGCCGGCGGCAGTGTTTCCTGACAATCCAAGGAACAACAATGAGTTCGATGCCCTTTGGGAGGAGTGCCAGAATTCCTGGCGATGTGTGCTAAGCACTCTTTTTCACTCATGGAGGAATACTTCCGGATGTGCAGATGCGGCGGGGCGGCCATCCCCCAAAGTTGTGAGGGAGCCGTTTGGGGTCCAGCGGAAGTATTTAAACCAACCGCTCCATCGGCTGGCACTGGTGCTGGCCCAGTGGGCTGGATTTTGTGCCAGTGGGAGGACATCCCGCAGCATCAGCTTGAAACTTGCCATGCACGCAAAGCCATTTCCCTAAACCCAAGCCAGCCGCTTCAGGGTCATGCTACCTTCAACGTAGGGTCTGGTACCTCCCTGAAAAAAATATTGGAACCCTCAGCCCAATTCATTGTCCCATACCTTCCTCGCAGCTAACATGGAACCCTGTAGAGACGTTTTCAAAGGACAGTAGACCTAGTTTTTGTAGGACTTTCTGTGGCTGCCGTGTTTTGATAGGAGGGATTGTGGCAGGGGAGTACACTCAGGAATCTGAGGGAAAGCTGGCAATGAGGGCTCCCTGGGAAGGATTTTAGACCCTAGGGTCGCTCAAGAAGCTTGGGAATCTCTTATATAGGTGTTATATGCAATTGGTGAGGTGATGACTGCCAGGCTTCGTTTAGAAGAAGTGGCCATCGTATTCACAACGGCATTCCTGAAACGGCGTACACGCGCCAACTATAACAGATTTTTCTGGTGATAGCTGTCCCTGTATTGTCTAGAACAGCTTCCATTTGGTTTCCATTCCTTTCTTCCCTCCTACCCGGCAGTAAGCTCTCTGCCCCAGTCAACCGAGGCTTTTTCCAAAAGCCTTTCAAAAGGACCATCTTGGACGTGCTCTGGTACCACTTGAACCTTCAGAACCCTAAGCTCTTCTTGTCCGTACGGGTCGAAGTACCCAAACGCTATTTACTGAGGCCGCAAATCCCAAGTAGCCGATGTTTTTCTTTGCTTACTGGCCGAAGACCCGCGCCTGGAAGCTGCAGACCCTTGAGACATCCTCAGCGTTACTAGTGCTTAAGCGGAGCGGGGAAGGGAGTTTCGCTTGGTTCAACAGGAAGCCACTCCCCACTCCCTCTTGAGTACCAAACATTGGGCCGACAGGCTTCCAACCCTCATCAAAGGGAATGGACCTTAAGGGTCCAAGTGCCAAAAGCCTCAGGGTCTAAGTACCTTGTACCTAGGCCCCAAGACATTTCTGCTGGAGTTCATGTGGGATGTAAGTGTGATATGCGCTTCCTGAACCCTGAATCATCCCACGTGCGAGGCCCTACAACTTACAGTACATATCCGAAGCGCTTGAATGGGGATTCCCATGAACAGGGGGCCCAATATGGACCCCAACATATTCCGAAGTTTGGAACCGCTTGAATCCGGCATGAACTGCTCTGTCTGTCCCGAGGTTGCTTTCGTTGCCTGCAAACTTGATCTGGTTGGTGAGTACAGGCGCCCCGAAGAGATGTGATTTCAATGAGGGTGATGTGGAGATAGATAGATAGATAGATAGGTAGAAGGCACCCTCCCCCAAGCTAACGTGTAATTTCAAACAGGTCCCTAGACTATCTACACCCTCTTAAGCTGGTTTGCATGGATTTCTGCTTTGTTTGGGGTAGGTTCATTAAGGTGATTTAGAGTGCTATAGGTGGACCTTTCAAACTTTCGTATGCCCTGAAAGAAAGACTTGAAGTCCTCCCAACGTTTGAAGAGTGTTAGTTAGAAGTCCGTGGGACGAGCGAGGAAGGTTAAGTGCGCAGGCCTAAGCCCAAAACTCTGAGAGCAGCAGTGGACCCCAGAAACCGCAATTCCGCTTTCTCATGTAAATCTATACTCCTTAGTTACCTTGGTTTCTTCGGGTGTCTAGTCAACAGTAGTTCCAGGTGGGTAGTTATCAGGTGTGTACCTTTCAAGAAAGCCTATATAGACCTCATATAGCCCCACTTCCCTTGCACCAGCCTTACCACCTGGACCTGTCCTTGATACTGTAGGGGTGAGGATGACGCCACAAGGCTGGTCTCGACTCTGCACGTAAGATGCATCTCCATCTTTGCCTTCGTGGGACGCCCGTAAAATCTTTGCAGAAGATGGTACGTGTAATCTTTGTCCGGATCAAGTGTCAGGTATCGTGCCTTGGGTCTCCTGACGTGTTTGGAAGTTTCTGAGCAGCAGGAAATGCCAGCTGAAATCCAAGTACATATCATGATGGACAATTTATAGCGAACACCCCAACTTCACCAAATGTTTGTTCGATGTTGTTCACATGGCAGGCACTGCCAGGATGGGCCTATTTCGGCTTGGGAATTCTCTATTGCAGCCCAGCCAGATCAAAGTGGAGTCCTACCCCTGCAAACCCCAAACAGAAGCAACCTCCAAGAAAACTTTTCTGTACTGGTCACAAAGCCTTGGAAGCTCTTGAATTCTTCAGCCAAAGAACTGATTCGACTTGACCCTTTCGAAGGAAGCGGCTATTGGGGTCATTATCAAGATGATTGTAGGGATCCGCTCATTCATCTACTACTGACAAAGTCACCTCAGAATCCACTTCAGTTGGGGTCATTTGTCAAACGCACATTCATCCCTAGAAGTTTGTAGGTTGGTTCGCTCAAGAACGACATTTCCCCGCACTAGCATCGAACGCAGTATCTTGTAATTGGTGAGGGCAGGGTATTCTTGTGCGGGATGCCTCAGAAACTGCCAGGTGTTGGATGATTCAGAGCCGTACATTTGGAGTTTAAGGCTCAGTCCCAAGGTTCAATTGTGGGGTCTAGGTGGTTCTTTCACAAGCTATAACCCGTAGTAAAGCCAAGCACATTTGGACCTTGAATGGTAGCACCCCATGTTGAAACGCAACTCAGAGAAAGCCTTGAGGGTTCTCTGTACTCGGTGCGAAACATATTGTAACTGACTGGGTTTTTGGGGGTGACTTCAAGAAGAGCTGGGCAAGTGCTAGGTGACCCCTGTAACTTCTGGAGCATGGATGAATGCCCAAATTGCAGGTACCGTGAGTAGCTTCAGTAGCTTCTCGAAATACTAATCCCGAGGAGCTCATTCACACAGATCCCTGAAGACATGAACCCTATGCATCTTATGGGACCTATAAGCTTGGCCCGCTTCAAGCTTTTCAGCCACAATCCTTTTCAACTGCGATGGCCCTGAAAAAGATCCGAACAAAGATCCGAACTGGAGCCGCTGAAGGTTCCTTCGCGTTGGAAGCCGGGGCCTCAGGTGAGCTCTGTCGAAGCCTGAGATAATTGGAGATTATGCCCATCCAACTCTTGGAGAATTCTGGTAACTTAGCCTAGATGTGTTTTTTTTCAAGGATCCTGCCAGCGCTGGATTCCATGCATTGCTTTGTGCTTTCTGTTGGATCTCGAAACCTGTGCCCTTAACCCTGAACCGTGTTTGACGAGGCCCTGGCTTTGATTTGGGGTTAAAGCTCCGGTTTGGCATATTATTGGCTGAGGGTTGATGACGCCTGGTTCAGAGTCGAGGGGCTCGACACAAAAACTCAGCAGTTGGAGTTGGGTTTTCCAGTGGCTTATCCGCGGATAGCAAAGCACTTACAGTAACTATTCAGGCTCCTGCTCAATGCGGTGAAGGGCTTCAAGCGAAGAGCCACATGGTGCCTGAAAAGAGAACACGCTGAACCCTGATGTCTACTACCCCAAACGTGGTATACCTTCAACACCAAATCGCCCTGAAGCCCTGAATCGAAGTCCAGGCTCAGGCTCAGGGTAAAGGGCTTTCGGTGCGCAGGATACCCTGGGGTTGGGTGCTGCATATATTGACAGAGCTTCTTATAAACGCTGATAGGTGGACGAAAGCACAGGGTTCTTGGTTTTGGTGTTGCTGTTGCTGGCTGTCCCTTGGCTACAAGATCAGTCTTGTTGCTTTCAGGAATCTTTCATGGACGTCATCCAGGGTTCACTGCAGAGACTTTTGGGGGCGTACCTTTTAGCTTCAAGCTGCTCAAAGCTTTACGTATATCAGAAGGGCTCATGTGAGCTTTGCAAGACTCCTTTCCCTTAGGATCCCCAATAAAACCTATAATCCCAAATCCCCCCACAAACACCTTGAACGCCCCAAAAGCCCCAACCCCCCCCCCCTCCCCCCCAAGCCCTTTTAGAAATCTACAGAATTCCCGCTGAACGTCAGGCCACCAGCCGCCTGTACGGGGTCAAGCCTCCCTTGAGTACTGCTGCGTTCTGCTGGCCTGATCTTAATAGGGATTTAGTGGTTTCAGATGTAGCGTTCAAGGTAAGGGATTAGAGTTAAAGGGTGTAAGTTTGGAGTGTAAGGGTTTAGGGTTGAAGCTTTGGGGGTGGAGGTTTTAGTGGCTGGGGTTCGGGGTTTAAGAGTTTGGGTTCGGAGCTTAATCTTCAGAGTGTTCAGTTCAGTCTATAACGGCCGAGAGTTTAAATGAGATGTTGCTTTATAGGTTTGTCTTCAGTGTTGCTTTGTTTAAGGCTGCCTTGCGCACGCCCGTTTCTGTACATGCCTGAGAAACTGCTATGGCTGGCGCATAGGCTTAGTCCTCACAGGGCTTGGTTTTGGTTCAAGGTGTTGATTTCAGGCTGACAGCTAAGGGGCTCAGGGTCCCTAAGCAGCAAACCCCAAATAGTTTGCATCGCCTGCCTGAAGACTTGGGTTACTTTCAGGGCTAGCTTGCAGCAATGTCGCATGCATGAGAGGATCGTATGGAGTGAGATGGGGATCACACAGAGGTTGCTTTGTTGGGGAGGCTGGGTCTTTGGGATCTGGGTGTTGGGATGTAGGGGAAGATAGAAGAGCCGAAGACAACTTCGTTGATGCCAAGAAGATGCATACAAGAGTAGCCGCTATGGGGCCGCAAATTGCAGGCGATCTTGCAAGCAGTGCTCGGCAGGGCTCCAGCACCCATCTGCTGCCATCACCCTTCAGGTATCTTTAGTCCTGTGGGCCTTGGACCTAGCTTCAGATGTTCGTCTTCTCGACAGCACATTCAGTTGAGTTCCAGAACTCGTGTCTAAATCGCATCCCATTTAATTAGTTAGATGTTGTGTCTGTGTCACTACGGGTACCCCCAACCGGATCTAAGACTTTGCGAATCGCTGGCCTATCTCTTTCCACCTAAATCCAAACCCAACCATGCTACCACTGCAAGGCACGCTTATGGAAATCGTAAGTGAATTCCGGGGCCCAGCCTGGAAGCTATCGCAGGTTTCTACAAGGGTTCCTTGGTGTACCCCAAAATGTGAGGATGGACAGATTTAGAGGTATCATCTCAATGTTTTTTTGGCAAACGTCTGTGGATCATTCGCACACACGGTCGCATTATTAGGGTGCGGATGTTTTTCTATCAGTTCGAAGACGACATGCCGAAATCTCAATGAAGCCACACCCATGCTTCCTGTCCCCGCACCCTTAACTGTCAGTCTCCCTCACCCTGAAACCTCTGACCAACGTCCCTGAAATGACAGCCGGTCTTCGAACCTGCACACAATGCCGTTACAGAGCAATACCTTAAAACTTACCCCTGGTGCTGATTCCTACGTCACGATTCTTGAGTGGTTGCAGGTGGAGCTATCAATAGAGGAACAAGAATTAGCCGTGACATAAATTCAGTCCGCCTAGCTGTTGCCAATGAATTGCCAGTAACACCCTCACCCTGAACTGACAACGGCAGACTTCACTTCGTGTATGGCAGCCATTGGATTCTTTGCTCCGGCGCCTCGTCGAGTTGGGATTGGGGTCGCAAAGCCTTACAGAGAGAGTTACAGCGGTATTCATGGGTAAGTAAGTTTATGTAGACATACGTAGGGATATTTAGGGGACATACCGGGATATCTAAGAGAATGCAGGGAAACGCTGGGAGATATGCAATACAGTGCTTTTTTTATATTATGTTAGGCAGCTTTTTTTAAGTGAGTCAGACAGGGGGACCCAAGTTATAACCAGGGCGGGTAACATACCGCCGTAGTGTCATGTAATAAATCCTCGTTACAGATCGCAATAGTGGTTGTTAATGTACTTTCGTACCACCATTGTGGAGTACCTGGTGGAGGGGAGTGCTTTATCCCGAGTAAGACAGGGACGAATCCCGAGAAGCTCCAAAGCCCGAAGCCTAGAAATGTTACGGTTTGGGGTCAAGAGTCAAGAGTTTAGGACCCGGCTATCGGGTCCAACGATATTTTTGGGTTGGCGCTTGTCGGGGGGCTTCTTGGAATACGGACTGTGTAATTTGGAGGGTACACGCGGTGTGAACTCAGACAAATATCCGTTTGAGCGCTCATGCTTTATAGCTTTTTTTGGATGTGACATTCTTAAAAGAGCATGAGAGCTCTCCGGCCCTGCTGGAGCCATTTACAACCTGACAAGAATAAGTCAATATGAGATATAACCCGCATTCGTTAGAGAGCTCTGCAGAATTCATTGAAATGATTATTTCTTGGCCTTATAATCCCTGAGCGTGCAGACACAGGAGTCGGTCTCCTCTGCCTCGCAGCGGGTAAGCTTTAACGCCCGCGGTGCGAGAAGGCCTTTTTGGGCACTGGCACGGTTTGGGGTGTCGAGTTTAGGGTTCAGGTTCCGCATGGGTTCGTCAAGGTACCAGAACGGCCAAAAACTGTCAAACTTGAAATTAGATATATCATACTAAAGTACTTAAACGGAAAGCGATTCTGCATGTTCCCTCAGTACGACGGGATTTGGAACTTCTCAGGGCCACCTTGCCACGGACGAGCAGAATGCCCACGGAAAAGTCATGGGGTATTGCTCTGAATGCAGCGATGCGACCGTACTCCATTGAGAAGTACTTAGATGTCATGAGGTCTGAGCCTTGCGGGCATAGAAAACGCTCGAGCTGTCCTCCGTCGCCCACCGGGCTCGGAGCAAGCCTGTGCTCTTTGACTGAGTGCCCCCTCGCAGCGCTGTCGTTCGTTGCGACCTTTCGCGCAGCCTCTGTCGCTGCCCGGGCCCTGCCTTCGCATCACCGCCTGCCCCCGTGCTTGCGCCTTCCGCTCTCGCACGGCAGCCTGCCAAGGCTTCCCCTAGTTTGGGTTCTAGTCCTCAGTTGCCTGCCCTGGTTTAGTGCTGTGGTTCCCCTTGCTTGCCTGCCTGCCTTTGACGCATTTCGCCAAGCGGTAGCGCTCTCCGGCTTTTCTTTTGAGTGGCCGCACACGTGTATACTTGGGTGTTTACCCCCAGATGTTTTTCCCCGACGTTTTCCCGCGCTGCGCCTGAGCATTGCGGCGAGGCAGCACTTCAGAGACCTTTCGTTCTTCAGGCATGAATTTCTACAAGTTAGAGGTCCCGCTGTGGGAGTTCACACGTCGCCTGAAAGCCGTTCCTGATCGGCAGAAGGGACTTACAGGATTCTCATGCAGTTTCTCCCTTTATCTCCAGAAGCTCCAACCCCCAATGCTGGCCAAACTGATGTGCGTTCGCTTACTTTCTGCCTACATACTTCAGTTCAAACGGTATAGACTTTGGTGAGGACCCACATTCATCTTCGCATTAAGCAGAAGCTTCGCAACTGGCCGCCAACCTGTGGAAGCTTGCCATGTTCGTGCTGCCAATCTGCCTAGCAACCGAAGGTCTTGGCCCATCTTTACCCATCAGCTGAAGGGTGTACCACTGCGTTCACCAGCCTCCAATTATGTATGTTACACCTCCTCTGACACCCCCGGCTTCAAGCTCCACATGGACAGGCGCAGGCGCGCTGCTGAAATGATTGCGCGATCAGCCCTGCCCGTGACAAAGTGCATAGAGGTGCTGGGTTGTGGATGGCACCTTCAGGGTTCGATGCGTTTGTTTGCTTTGTGCTGTCCACCCCAGCCCTACACCCTCACTTTAAATCCTTAGCTTAATCGTTCTCAAATGAGGGTGGGCATCAGGGTTCAGGGCTTAGAGTCTAGACCTTGTACTTGTACTCAGCCTTGCGTACATAGTGCTTTACACCCCTCTGGTCCATCCAAATTTCCTATGAACTACGCTTTTAGGACCATTGCAAGTTCTATTTAGGGCTGCTGACAGTACCATTCTGGCGGGAACGAGAGCAGGAGATGATGCTTGCCCGGAGTTTTGCATGCATAATTTGAAACGATATATGTGTTGGTGAAATAGTTTCCCTCATCTTGGAAACAACAACGTAGGCAAACCGCTGCATGTAAATTTGAGTCGGGCCGCCAGCCCTTAACACTCGGAGAAGCTTTGAGGGTGAACTTGAGATCGGCAGTAGGTCACAACTTCGCTGATTTTTTCTCCTGACCAAAAACCCACGACAGTGGACTTTTTATACCCAATGAAAGTAGAATGGATGTCAGAGTATATCAGAGGAGGTTGCGTCTGCGAGAGCACACTGGATGTAGTCCTTTAGTGGTCACGGCCTCCTTGGGGGGTCCCCACACTGGGATTGCAGTGTTAGAGGTATAAAGCGGAGATCCCACATTTTTTGAGACGCCCATTAAAGACGTTCCAATCAGGATCGCAAAGCTAAGAGCTACACGAGTCGATTTGTTGGCCTCTGAAGCAGGTAGTTCCCTCACCTCATAATTACGCGTATAGTGGGACTTTTTGTTCTGGGGGTGGGGGGAGATTACCAGCTGGGGATGACATTGCCTGCGGTTTGGCAGTGCGCACTGAGCCACGTCTGAAGTTGCCACAGAGCTGGGTTGTGCTTCCGTGCCTCAACCGCATGCTCAGCACCCCCAGCTTCCCGCAAGTGTCCAAGCAAGCGTACGAGATGTCAGTCGGAGCTTGGCTTTTTCGGCTTAAGACGTTGGAATAGGGAGCTAGAGGAATGAGGGTTAAAGATTCATGGTTTAAGATTCGTGCTTTGCACCTTGATACTGAGAAGCTAAGGAGTGGTTGCAACATGTGGCGTTGTAAGTGGTGCAGTAGAAAGATTCGCTACTGTTTGTATGCTGTCAGTCTCACTCATTTATACAGTTTGCTGTGTGGTATCCATTTTGTTGTTGCATGATTACAAGGCGTATTCAACAACAGCCGAGGGAACCCTCCAGAAGACGTTGATGCTACCCTTCACTGGGCTTTGTTAGTACAAAGTGCTGCATCCTTACTTGCAAGTAGGATAGGGATTTCGCACCAGAGTCACAACATTGCGACCACGTCGCCAAGTGATGCTCCTGACTCTAAGCCGTCTTATAGTCAGGTCCCAGGAATGCGCACCCACAACGATGAGCACGGCCTCGTTCAAACGTCAAGCCGAGATCCTACATTCTCCTCGTGCTTGGGCCCTGCAAGTTGCCCTCAGGGTCCAAAAGCCAGAGTATCATGTGGACAGCTGTCAGAGTTGCAAGTCCATGCGCCTTTTTTGGGCCAACCTCATCAATGCACCGACCAGAAAAATCGTACTTTTCGACAACCCTTTAATTGGTATTTCCGCCAAGCCCATGTGACAATCGCTCCTGCAACAATACAGATGTGAGTCGTGGATATTTAGACCCTCTGGGCTTTGTACAGTCAGACGCCACGTGTTTGGCTTTTGGCAGCACACGTGGCAAATTAAGCTGGCAGTTCCAGCGCTGAAGGTCATGATGCGGAAGGAGCCGGGAATGTTTATATCGATTTCGGTGACATGTGGACTTGGCTCTGGTTCTTGGTAGCTATCGATGAGGAAGCATAGCTTTGGGGTGCTAAGTTTGGACACGGGCTGCTCACCGCTACAGGCAGGAACTGTGGGTGAGACGTCGTATATAGCTCCCCCGAAACTAGACACAAGTTACAAGTTTCTGAAGCATGGCTTCCTTCTGCGATTGCGAGGTGCTGCCTCCCAGCTACTTGAATTAGGGTATGGGAATTTGGAGTACGGGTTTCACGAGAGCCCCACAACAATTTTGGAGATTCCTCCGGTACACTTCGTCGGCCATCCTGCCGTCCTGAATATTCACAGCTGGAGTTCAAAGACCCCTCAGCCTACCTACAGGGGACTTATAGCTAGGAGGCATGACTATTGGCCCCTCATTCCAAGGCCAGGAGAGCCTGCCGCCTTGGCAGGAGGGGGCGTTGTCGCGAGCACGTGCGAAAATTGGATAATCTAGCCCCGTCCACTCGCAAGAGGTCCAGGCATCCATTCTGTATACCCATCACGTGCCGTAGGCTGAAATTGTTTCCTGTAGAAGTACTTGAGGTCCTGAGTCTATATGGCCTGGTTGTTTGGACCTGTAGGGACCGAGCCACAACTCAAAACACTTTTTTTTTTTTTTTTTTTATAAGTTTCCATTCACCAGAAACTGATTGTGATTCTCGTCGTTATCATGAGGCCACGATCTCAGATGGTCTTTGGGGCTCTTGGGAAGGTACTAACCTGCACTTCGGTTGGGCCCATTGCGCGACCAGAGGGCAGTCCCAACAGGATGTAGCAAGGAACGATGAAGACCGCACTTCGTCTGCATCAAGGACAGTTAGCCTACCATGTGTTCCTTTTATGCCAAGCAAGTATAGCATGCCATGCTACAGCCGAAGCCCAGAATCTGGACTCCCAAACCTAAAAACAGCCTCAACCGCACAGTTTTTGCTTGTCTTGGCACGCACACGCGATCCATCCATTAATTTCTAACACCCGAAGCCCTGCGCTAACCCCCAAACCACCCCAATGATGTACATCCCGGAACCCTAAGCCTGTGCCTCTGACAGCCCGAACCTTTAAACCCTGCACCTCAAAACCACTTGTGGGAGCATTCATGGCGCCCGGCTGCAGTGTGCCTACAACAGGAGGCAACTCATCAGAGGATCACAAGGGGATTTGGGAGGTGTTATGAATGAATGAATGGATGGATGGATGAATGAATGAATGAATGAATGAATGCACTTGGCTTGGCTTAGGGATATATGATTCGAAGATTTAGGAGTGAAGGTTGGATTTTTAGGGCATAGGACTTGGGATCGCTCCTTTACTTCACCCTGAAAGGCACCATGCCCTGGGTTGGCGGCATCGTCGTTGTTTTGATAGCCAGGTGCAAGGTCAATCTTAACTAGTCCTCCCCAAACCTTGGAGCCCCAGCAGAAGGATTTCATCAAGCTCCTCTTTTGTGACTTTGTCTTGGCTGGCTTTCACCATGCTTTTAGGACTTCATTTTTGTTGGTATTTTTTATGGGCTGGCTATCTTCACAGTGAGGCTGATAACTCAAGTTTTTCGAGGGAAGTCAGCTGAGTTGTCGTGCTTCACTAATTGCCATTCAATCTCCATATACCTCTAAAATGTTATTTATCTTCACTCCCCGCTCCCCCTTAAGCACAGCAGCACCAGTAGGCTTGGGGTTGCTACTGCACGGAGGGACCATGCTGGAGGTTCAGGGCATGTCCGCCTCAACCCAGAGAAGTTGGGGTCAGAAGAGCAGGCTCCCTCCTAGCAGTCCTTTTCTAAGAAGCAGCACAGGCATTGGGGTAGAATCTAAGGAGGTTCCCAATTTTTGGGGAAAACCTGTTGGTTAGGCCAGCCCCAGATTGCGTAGACCCATGCCCACCAGAAAGCATACTCAACCTGCAGGCCGAGCTCGAGCACAATGCGTGCTGGTCGCCGCCCACGACCACGGGAGGGAAAGAAAAAGCGGGAGGCTGCTGCCTGAACTTGTGAGGTGTGTAGGGTCTAGGAGTCGAGGAATTGCAGAATTGGATTTCACGTGTGTTTCTTAGTGGCGTGAGATTGGGGAATAAGCTATATGACCCACAAGAACCTTTAATATCTTGGACTGAACGGTGTTGCCATCCAAGAGGGATCGTATTGAAGCTGTAGATGAAAGGTGCTGAAGCTTTAGATCCAAAAGCGGCATCCTGCGAAGAACTGGAGCTCTAAGACTAAGTATTGCCAGATGTTCCAATAATACCCCATACACCACCATTTTGGGGGATTAAAGGCTACAGCTCTATAGGTCTTGTTATAGGTATGTGTGCCTTTGGTTGGGTCTCAAATCTGGATAGGCGAAAGGTATGGCCAACTGCGGGGTTCGGAGCCACAGGGGTCAGATTTTTAGAAGGCATTCTGAGATTCGAATGGCAGATGGAACATCGCAGGGCCTTAGCGCCCTAGGGTTACAGTGCTTATAGGGTAGGCATACTTGGGGATAGTTTGCGGCTTTGAGGTTTAGGATCCAGAGGTCGGTGTTTTAGGCCAGGGTGGGATACTGCCAGGTCTCTTTGCAAAGGGCTTGCTTCATGCTGCAGACTCAACTTCTTTCTTTGCAAGCCAGAATACAGGGCAAGAGCAAAGGCCGGTGGATTGAATAGGCGATTGGACAGCTCACAAGTTCTTGGTGTGGCGTCGTGGCCACAGGCAATGTCTGCTTGCTCTCTCTGCACTCCCATACCGCTCAGATATTTCAGGCGATTTGCTTGAGCCGCATTAGCAGGAGCTGGTGACCAATACGTGCTGAACAGTCGACCCTGAAGCCTGGAACCCTATTCCCCAAATCCCAAGCTGTGTGGCTCCGAGAGGCTGCTGTGAGCGCACTACTTGCATCAACAGTAGTTGAGCTGCTTCCCAACAAGCAGAACAAACCCCAAAGACAACTTGATGTATGTAGCCTCCCTACACACACCAAACTGTAATCCACAAAGACTTATAATTGCAAGTGCCTATGAGCCCAAAGCTCCAAATGAAGAACTCGCTGCACCCAAAGCCCACAGCTCAGCCTTGCATGCCAAGCCTTAGACCGCGACATCTCATGTGCAGATACTCCGCGACTTCGATACTTAGAATGCTACTCCCTGACCACCAATCTCTCCTGACTGTCTGCCCGGTAACATAAATCGCTTCGGTTCACATACCCTGTATTTCCCACAAAGCCCTGGTAAGTCTAAACCCAAAATCCTAGACGGCAAACCCCTCAACCCCCAAATCCTGAAACCTCAACACCCCAAAAGCCCCAAACCTTCAACCCAGACTCCCTTGTAACCTCCACGTCTTCCAAACCAGACTTCACCGCCGCTCGAGCCTCCACCGACCACTCGTCGGCCGAGGCTGGGTCTGTGGGGCATTTAGGGCTTTGGGTCGGGGGATTCGCAGTTTATTGCATGGGGTTTGGGGTTCAGCTATGGGAGGGCGGCTGCCCCATTCTCAGCCATATCCCCGCCGCAGTTGCCTTGCGCGGTTGAAGTTCTTGCTTCTAGCGTTCCCCAGGATGATCCTCACAAAGCACGTTTGCCTTAATAAGGATGTGGAAGGGAGGAGGGCGATTATTGGGTTCAATATGAAAGGTCTATGGTTCTTCAAAGTCTGCCATTTCCGGGTTGTCAACTGCCTTATTATTCGGGTTCCGTGACTTTCTTCTGCTGCAATAAACAGGAGGGTGAGGTTGCAGCAAAGAAATCCTACACTTCACACTGTCACCTTCAAACCCATGTTGTCTTTAGGGGCTTGAGGTTTCTTGTGAAGGGTTCTTTGTCGCCGCGCTTTTCTTGTTCTTTTACGGTTTTCCTGATTTGCAGGCTATTGTGTTTACCAATGTCGTTCACGTCAGGCTGAAACCTTTCAGGTTCTTGGCTTGGATTGACAGGCCTCGTGGTGGCTTGAGTGTGTGAGCCGTGTCACACCGGTGCTGATGAATACAAGTCACTTTGGCCCCAGAGACCTCAAAACCGTGGGAGCCTTATTGAGGATGCCTGCCTGCAAATGTTCTGCCTGCTCAATTTTTTAAGGCAGGCGCCGAACAATTGGAAAAGGTTCAACATACTTCTGGGGAACGCAGTAAATCTGAAAGAACCAAGTCACTCTGCTATGCCGCCTCCCCCATGTTACGTTGGCGGTATGTTCCCCATGTGAGGCTGCCAGGGATGGGGGGTTCCTGGTGCTGGTGGTGGTGGTGGTGGTGGTGGTGGTGGTGGTGGCGGCGGCGGCGGCGGCGTCGGCGGCGTCGGCGGCGGTGGTGGCGGTGGCGGCGGTGGTGGCGGTGGTGGCGGTGGTGGCGGCGGCTGTAGTGGCAGCTGTAGTGGCAGCATTCGCGTAGACAAAACTTGTTTTAGTGCCCACGTTGAGATAGAAAGCTGAAGACCCAATGACCAGAAAAGCGGTGTGGAATCAGATTAGCGAGACCGACAACCCCAAACCCTAAGCCCTAAGTTGCATCACCAGGTTCAACACGCTAAGTTTTCGACCCATGGCCCTGGCCCCTAAACCCTCAGTAAAATGCCAAGCCCTACACCCATTAATCTGAAGTCATAATCTGAGGCTAACATCCAAAGCCCCAGTCTACGATGCACTAAACTCCTAGCCCGCTTTTAGAGACTACATCGTTGTGCCCTAAGCTCCCTAAACCATTGAACCCCAAACCATTAAAGCTCAGATGGGGCTGGACCATGGCTCTGCTTCTCTTCGCTTCGGCCCAGGCTCTTGGGGCTTTCTCCTCCGACCCCAAGGAACTAAACCCTAGGCTCTATGGAACGCAGTATGCAAATTACTCAAATTCCTCTTGCCCCCTTTGCTGTTGATGTCGTTGAAACACCGACATCTCAACAGAGTGGGCCAACGTGCAGTACAGAGGATGAGACCATGTGCACCACCTAGGGCACGGAAAGCATCGAAAATCAAGGGCCTTGAGATGCTTATGGTGGTGCAGGATTTCTTCCATCAAAAGTATGAGCGGGGCTCAGGATTCTTCTAACTGAGGGTTTGAGTCCGATAGTTTTAGGCGCTGGTCCATTTTTGGCTTGGGCTTTAAATCCAGGTTGGCAACTGTTTGCAGCAGTGATTCGAACGAATCTGCACATAGTACAGTTCATCACAGCAACACACTGAAACTTAAATCCGAGCCACGCCGGCAGTCCAACGGTACCAACAAGACAGGAAGTGACAGCCCCTAAGCGTCTCAAATCCCTTCTGATCTATACCCAGAACTTGCGAATCCTGAGCTTTGCCTCCAAAACCCTCAGCCCGAAATTGTACACCAACCTCGGAGGCTAAATTTTACACCATTTCCCATCTTACAGTAGCAACATGCAGAGCTGTTGCCAGGTCTTTGCTTTTGTAGTTGTCTGGCGCCGTCGCATCTTTTCGTCCGTCGAAGTCCCAGAGGCCTGGTGCCTGAAACTTTGGAAGTGTTTCAGCTCTTTAGCAGTCAAGGGTCTCAGGCATTAAGATCTTGGAATTGGGGTAATTCTATACAAGGCACCTGGACAGCAGCCCATGTGGCTCAAAGTCTGAGATGAATAGATACTTCGACACGTTCAAACACCCTTGGACCCTGAAACCCGAAGCCCTTCGACTTACACACTCAGCCCTGGTGGTGCGTGGAGTCCCTTTCTGGAAGCCTACATAGCCCTGCGCTGACTCACAAGGCTTTTTCTTGTCAAGCGATTTTGTCCATACATTCAAATACATTCAGGAACCTGTCATGCTGCAAAACCCCGGCGACATTTGTAGGCTTTGCGTCTGGGCTATACCCCGAAGCCGAACTTCACATCTTGTAGCCCCTATTCCCAAAGGCAGCCCTGAGGCAGAGGACGGGCAGGCTACAAGGAGATATGAGCGTTTTTCATGCATTATTTATAGCTTCGTAAGCCGGGATGACAGTGCGTCACTTCGTGGTAAGAAGTAGTAAGAAAGAAGTCGGCTGTCGATCTTTCCTGCCTCTGCTATTCAGGATAAGAAATCAACGGGTTCAAAGGCATTAGAGCCTGACCTTTGCTTTTAACATTCAAAAGCTTTTGCTTAATTAGCACCTCAGCACCCCCCCCCCCTCCCCCCCCAAATCGTTTATATTAAACAGGATGAGGGATCTGCTGGACTGCCCCGTTTGGAATTTGACTGCCTAGCCTGTTTGAATAAGCGGTTCAATGCGAAACCGGTGGTTTTTGGTGGCATCAGACTCCAGGTTCCAAAGCTAATGGAGCCCGGCCTCCGTATTTAGAGGCATGGCTTTAAAAACCAAAAGCATTCGCCTCATCATAAAGCTTTCCGGGCAAATCTTCGGCAGAACAACAAACGTGACTAAATTGGCGGGACTCAACCTTACGCTTGTAGACAGCTGCTGTGCTGACTTACGCTAGTGTTTAGCTGCCCGCATCTCGCCCTGTAGCAGTCTGATATTCGGTCGGAAGCGGGCGGCCTGAACTGCACCTGAAGCCCTGCACCCCGAAAAGTCAGTCCCGAGACAAAGCGTCATCCTGAGCTATGCGTTCTCACAGGCTCTATTAGCCTAGAGTTCTTGAAGATCCTGCGACAGCCCCTGATGGAATCTCTTGCAACATACAAGAAGATCTCATCACAAATCTGGCTGTTGTTGCAGAATGTGAAGGGCTCATTTGTGGCACAGGTGTTTGTTTCTCCCGCCCCCCCGCAGCCGCCGCTGGCCCCAGTGCCTACGGTGCCAAAGGTCGGAAGCAAGCCGTTAGAGCCGGTTCCAAGGATTGCAGTGATGCCAAAGTGTGAGTGATTTGTTGTCTTGGTAACCCAGCGAGGTATCGAAGAGTCTAGGGCCTGGAGTTGTTTCATTCACATCAGGCTTGTGGTCTTGAATCGTTGAAAGGAGCCTTGGTTTGAACAGCATGGAGCTTGCAAGGGTCCCACGTGGCGCATGCGGGTTCTGCAAGGTGTTAGATGTGTGTGTGGGGGGAAGGCTTTAGGATACACTTAGATGCACCAACCCTATTCTGATTTGCGCCCTAAACGCTATATTGAAAGCCCTAGTTGCCGGAAGTATCCTCTGACAACGATGTGTTGAGTTTAGTTGCAAAGACCCCCCCCCCACGCCCTCAAAAGCACCTGCACCCCAAAACATGTGAAAGGTGCGCCCTACTGCGCCGCCGCCCATGTTTGCCGCTGGCAGAGGGCAAGGCAGCCTGAAGAGCGCTGCGTTCCTTCCTTGGGTGGTTAGGAGTGCTTAGGATTTTTCGGGCTATCTGATGTTGGTTGGCTAACTCGAGTGAACCTCAGGAGAAGACCGCGGTCTGTCATGTACTGTTAAGTTACGCCCTTCAGCTTATAGCCCCGGGCATCAGCAGGCAATGCAGCCACCAGGAGTTTCCCCAACATGCCCCAAGCGTGTAAACTTTAAATTCCGACACAAAAACTTCGCAAATACATGAGAAAATCTGCATTGCGGACCTGAATCAAACCTTAAATTCCGGGACTCCCGAAACCCTCTAGATAAGGAAGCTCAAGGGTTCTGAAAGTTTTGGGTCCTTAGACCCTAGTCCCTAAACCGTGTGCATGCAGTTGCTGCGCTGCCTGGAGATCTGGCCGTGCTTGCCGGGGACACGGACGGCTGGGCTTTGCGGGCTTGCAGGGTCAAGGGTTTGGGGCCGGGTTGCAGTCCTTTGAGGTTGCAGAGTTTATGGTTGAAGTGTGTTTTGGGCGCTCAGGACAATTAATTCTACAGCTTGAATATGTGCTTTACATGGCCTGCAAGTTGGGTCTCATTCATTGTTGTAAGCATGTGTATATATATATATAGATTGATTGCTTGTGACAGCTCCTTACAGCCAAACATACATGCATAAATACATGCATACATGCATGCATACATACATACATATATATATATACATATACAGATGCACAAATGCATACAAAAGATGCCCACGTTCGCCCAGAAGTGAAATACACTGCTCGCACGTGGAGCTGTCCCTAGTTAAATGTTGGAGGGTGCCACTACACCCGTTCCCATGGGGCTATACACGGCTGTCAGTATGAGTATTTAGGAGATCGAGGTAGGTAAGGTTTGGGACCAGCATCCTTGCTGCGAAAACCTAACTTGAGCAGGGGCCCTTCTGTGAGCTCAGCGCTTTTTGCTACGGATGCCTATGCCTTCAATGTTGCCAGTCACTCTACTGCAGAATTTTTTGTGGCTGGTACTAGTTGCAAATCTCCCTGTGGGCTTGTACAGAGTCCAGGAGTGTTATCTGGATGTGTTTGCCATCGGAAGCCAACAAAACATGTGGATCTATTGCACGCAAGAAAAGCACATCCTTTACTTCTCAAGCCGGAGAATTAGCTACTGGTAGTGGGTAGGCACCACACTAGCAACCTAGTTAGTGATGGCCTGCATTGTGACCATCCTTTTTATAGCGCCCCCACGTTGGGTCCCATACTAGTGTGGGAGAGCACAGTGTTTCAACGCCCCCAGCCTTCTCTCAAGGTTGTGGCTACTGGCCGCGCTGCTCCACGGCTCCGGGTGACGTTGACGTACGGGTCCCCAGGTCTTGGCCCCATAGGGCCATAGGGAACCTGGGGTAGGCATGGCTTTCGTCCACAGCGTCTTCCCCTTCAAGCCTCTGTTCCAGACGGCCATGCTTCTACAGTCGGCTTTTGCTTCCTATGCTTGTTTTGAGTTACCAGGCTTCGCGCGAGGCCTCTTAGAGTATTCAACGCAGGGACAGACCTGAGGCTTGGTTGAGGTCTGATTGGAGAAATGGGGTGGGGTGCTTGGTACCGGGGCTTCAATACGATGACGGTGAATAAGCTGAATATGGGGCTACTACACTCGATGTAGCATGTTTAGGAATTGGGGAATTAGATTTTCGGGCTCGGCGATGCGAATAACGCTTCATTTAGGTTCCTCCATTGCCCCCACTGCACCCCTAACCTTCGACACCTCAAACCTTCAATCCAAACTGCCTAGCCCTACGAGATTCGCTATCCCAGGGCCAGCCTGCGGAATCTTTGCCGAATTAGCGTCAGGCAGAATTCCATTCGTCCAAGTGTCTGGCTCCGTAGGTACATGGTTTAGGGCTTCGGGTCTGTCTTCAGGTGCGCGGTGTTATGAATAGTTGAAGTTCTGACACCCTAGGTTCCATACCTAGATCCTGAAGCTCCCCAAACACTGTAAACTGTATGTAAACCCTAAACCAGGCTTCGCCCCCAAAGACTCTAATCTTGGAACTCCACAAGCGCACAGTGCAGGTCACTACTCACGGCGGGCTTTGAGGCCCACTCCATTTTCGTGTCACAAGCAGCTCAAGGCCTGTTTTGGTGCTCGGAGTCCAGGGAACCAGGACTTCGACATGCTAAAGGAAAGTATGCCAAACGCTCTAACTTACGGAATATACCTCATAATGTTGGTTTGAAGGAATACTGCTACATCTAGTGGCTCTGGAAGCTCTGGGGCCGATTTGGGCTTACCAAGGCCTGAAATTGGTGGCGTATCTAGGGTACCTCAATCTTGTCTATACTTTGGCTAGATGAAGTACATCAAGGAAACTAGGTGCTCCCCCGTAAGGACCTGCGTTGTGCAGGGGCTAAGGATTGATGGGCCTTTTTGAAAGTTAGGTTCAGGTCTAGAGATGTATCGACTTCAACATGACAGCTTACTGGTGAGTTTTGCTGAGTTGGCAGCCTGTCCGTCCTGCTTTGTCATTTTAGGGCATGGAGCATTACATTTTCCAAAGTCGCATGATACGCCAACCGGACGACAGGAAGACAGTTCAGTCTTTGCAGGGCCTCTTTTTCACCTTGCATGTGATATAATATGCTACACTATACTATAATATGGTTTTGGTCTGCAGGGCCCAGATCTTGCGGTTGCGGGTCTATAAGTGATTGCAAACGCGGTTTTCTTTCCAGGGAGCTCCCAGCAGATAATCTTATAGTCCGCCTCTCCTGTCCCTTTAGTACCCTTGAATCCCGTGTGTGGATTGGCCTATAAACCTTACACCCAGAGAATCCCGCGACCCCGAGACTTCAGCGCGTATCCCTATCATAGCTAAGAACTGCTGCACCTGGAATTCCGAACCTCGATAAATGAATCAGCCCTATACCCTCAAAACCATAGATCCCTAGATTGCACTGCAAAGGTGAAGCATCGCGGAAGCTCTGTGATGAGCTTGGCGTTTTCTGGGTGGGGAACCCATCGGCTGCATAGTCCAGCTTTTGATGTTGCGGGCCCAGGGTTTGGAGTTGAACGTTTAGGGTTTTTAAGGTTTCTGGTGATGGTGGACTGCCAACGCCCAGTTGGAGCAGGGCCATATGCCATGCCATGGTTATGCAATGTATCTAGCAAAAAGTTAGCTTGACCCCAAGTGTGCTCACGATTTAATGTGTGGAAGGAAAATGTTGCTGTTTGGGGCTTGGAGCTTCGTTGTTAGGCTTGCGTAGGGTATGCGTATGCGTGACAATGCAATCCGAATTTGAAATCTTTCATCGCCAGAATGTGGCAGTCTCCGCAGGAGTCCTCGGCATCTGAAAGGAAGTTGAGTTCTGGGGACTATCGTGGAAACGGCCTCGTGGATTCGAGGTAGGGCTAAGGTTCAGGGTTTACAGCGAATTATTGTTATAGAGTTAGAGCATCCACAACGCCGCTACTGTGGAAGATCTAGGCCTAGGTTTTTGCATATTTTGCAATTTACAGCTGACAGCCCTGCCAGAACCTGCAACACTCCTTCCTTAAGGAACCGATCAAGAACCCATGTTGAGATTCCTAATGCGATCTAGGGTGCGTTGCCTACTTGAAGGGTCTTGGAAACCCGGGCAATTCCTCTGAAAATTTGGCTCGCCGCTGCACAGTTATCCGAACTGCAACTTCGGGATTCAAGCTTTAGGCTATAGGATCTGGAGGAGATTCTACACTCAAAGCCTAAAACCTCAAGGGTCCAAACGTTCACGGAAGGCTGCCTTCAAAATTTCTTAAGCACTTCGTTCCGGGGGCATGGGATGCCATGCATGGGGTAAGGTTTGAGCTGGCCCGAAAACCCAAAATCATGTATCCCGTTTTGGGTTTTGTGTGTTGGCTCTTCTCCCCCTGCGCCACCCAGGCAGGTCCCTCCACCATGACCTTGGCAGTCTATGACGGTGAGGTGCCGGCGAGTGGGTTTGGGTGTGAAGCAGTTGAGGCGACTGTGAGTTCACCACAATGCCACAATCCTGGAGAAAACAGCCTACAGGCACCCCAATAAGGTGCCCACTCATGTTCCTGATATTTATATTTCAGGTCCCCCTAGTTTGAGCCCCTGCAACATAGAATTCTGGCTGGAATGACAACGCGGCGCCTTCGCAAAGGTGTCTTGGTTGTCTTGATTTCAGCTGAGTTTAGAAGCGGTAGGATAAGGCCCACAAAGAAGGCGTAGAGGGATACAGTTTCTCTGCAGTTGAGCGTGATGCTCCAGGACCACACTGCTTCCCCGAGAATTGTACGACTTCATCAGAACCAGGTGCAGATAGCATACAAGGCAGCCCCAAACCCAGCAGTAACACTCCCAGCGCAGCATGGGATCTGCAAGGGCCTGCTGGCATCAATGCACAAACCAACCTCCAAAGCTCATGACCCAAAAGCGCCAAGAATCACTCAGCAAATGATCCCATAATGTAAGAGAGATTTCGGTGAGCCGAATTCTTAATTTTTGTTATGTGAGATCCTGGGCTCCCTTGCTAAACCCTGAACCGGAAAATCATTGAACCTTGATCCTCAATCCAGAGCACTAAAGGCCGAATCCTTCAAGCCTTCAAGCCTACAATTCACCTGGCAAAAATAGGCTCCGCCTTGGATCCACTACGGGCGCTCCCTGGAGAGGGCGCCCACCCGAGCATGCGGGCTCAGGTCTGGGATTTCTGCTTTGGCAGAATCTTAAAAATCCTAACTTGTACTAAGCCTCTTCAAAGAGCAAATACAACAAGAACACGTGGAAGCTCTGCCCTCACCTTGCCCTCTCCCAACAGTCTCAAGCGACTATCCGGTCCTGTCTTCAAACACATCCAACGAAAACGTGGACGCTTTTGGGCCTATTATAGGCGAACCTACCAATCAAGGCAGATGCTCTCAGCTGTTTGGCTGACCACCTTCGCTGATTGCGATCCCTACGTTTTGCCTAGCCCTTTAAATAAATGCCGCGGAGCCCTCAGTGCTGAACCGCGACACAGTCCTGGAGGAGGAGAAGGAAGTTGACCTTACATCGCGGTTATCCCAGGTGGCACCCCCACGAATAGTCATTTGCCAATTCATCTGATGCTTCCACGAAAAACTAGTTCCCCTGTGATGGTGTGTGGGGGATAGCCTGGCTTAAGCCCCATCTTGCAGGATCCTATGAAGCCACACGTGGAGGAACGAAACTCTGCATCTTACAATGTCTTCAAGTATGGTTTACCAAGGGACCCAGCGGGAATGTGTTCATGAACCGTATAGATCACTGATCTCCATTCTGCCCTTGGAAGTCTTTGTAAAGCCCGTATCAGCCCTTAACCTACGCTGTCCACCCAAAATCTCCCGGTTTATGCCATCGCTTCCCAAATGTGCAGACCATCCGCACCTCGTATGATGTCCCTCTCTATGAACCCCATGATTAGTACCACTGACTGATCCTGGTACGAAGTCTCCGACAAGCCATCCCTGAAAAGATGAAATGCTCTTCAAAACCTGAATCCCCACACTCAAGTCCTGAAGCCACAACAAAACAACCCACCTAATTATGACAGAACCAGCCAGAAACCCAGATCCGCATCCGTGCCGACCTACCGTAACAATCTTTGTTTAGGCTGCGTAGGCTTCCAATCCAAGGCTAGGTGCTCAAACAACCCTAGGACTTAGAATTCTAGCCATGATAGTAGCTCGTTGTTGCAACTGTTGCTGGAGGGAGGCTCTACCAAGAACATCTCCACCATGATCTTCATGCGGCAATGCCCGTTTTAACCAAACTGGACCAACCTCTGCCAAGTGAGGCGGCGCATTATCATTTCAGCAGCGCCGGCTTTCAGACGCTGATGGTGCTTGAGGCAGCTGAGCAGGGGTTTGGGGTTCAGGCAAGAGGGAGTCGCGTTCAGGATTGAGACATTGAGGTTTTGCCTGGTTCTTCATGCTAGCAGGCTCTCAACATAGTCCCCTAAGCCTGAAAATTTTCACTCTAGGTGCGATCTGTACCTACCTTGGGCTACTTGGCGCCCTAGGGACACCCTGCATCACAGGGGCTTCAAGGGTTGGGGCTACGGTATCCACCGCGAACAAGATGAACGCCAAGCGGACACAACAGGCAAAGCAGCAGTCCCGAACGTCGAGCTTTCAGCCGCAAATCCATATGGCGCTTAAGGACGACGTAACCCTAACAGAACCTTTCGCTGGCTCCATGGCCAGGTACTCGTCATTTGTTTAGGAAGGAAGTTAGGCCGACCTCTCTAAGGAGAACGTTACATATACGTTTCCAGCAGCTGGCATGGTTCCTAAACTGCGGCAACACAATCTATGCACCACAAACCCTGAGCCATGCCCGAGCTGTAGCACGACATGGCTGCAAGGGATTGGGGCGGGTGGTCTTTATCATCCTCAGCGGGGAACCCAAACAATAATTTTGACATATGAAGCTGGTTATATATATACACACATATACTTACATATATATATATATATACATGTGTGTGTAACACATGTCTCCGCCCGCAGCTACCCAAATCGTTTCTCTCCTCTCTTGAGAGGAAATATGCAGTTGAGACTTTCTTGACGGTCCAGGTGATCCAAATTGGTACTTCCAGTGGTTGTCCTCTTACTTGTAGCGCTTGATGCTCATGTAGTGCATTTGCTTTCAATCCTTCGTAGGCCCCAGGCCCAAACCCGAAAGTCTTTAAGCCTGACAACTGCAAGCCCTACACCTCACAAATTAAAACATCACGCAACATAAGCGCCAAACCCCTTTCAAATGTGAAACCTCACCCTACAGCTTTAAAGGGATGCTGGGAGGAAGATCTTGTCTTCTCCCCTGACTTCCCCTCCTTCGTTGCACAGCTGGTGCCGGTGCTCCGGGAGGCAGCAGCTGTGCTGGTCATGACGTTTAGGGTTTAGGCTCATGTGTGCTGGGATTCAAGGTATGGCGTTGGTGTTCAGGGATCCAGTTGCTGATGATCTAGGACTTGCATTTCTGGCAAATAGGTTGGAGCCATGGTATTTGGGGTACATTGCAGGCATAGCGCTAGAGACAGGGATTTGTGTGTGTGTGTGTGTGAAACCCTGTTTACCAAGGG
>CAJNIZ010009826.1:0-12895 GCA_905231905.1 Symbiodinium pilosum
TTAGGGGTTAGGGTTTAGGGGAATGTCTTATAGGGACTATTCTTGTGATGCTTCCTTCATTCCTTAGGAAAAACGGCCGAGATGAGCCCCTAAGACAGGGGCCTAAATCGTCCAATAGACACCAATGTTGTAGTCCCAGATTCCTGGTATAAGTAAAGTACAGGCTACCTTCAATAGACCTTAAGCTGACTTTTGTATTTGCTCAGGATAATGACCCCTACGCATGCCCAGCTTCCATGTCAATTTCCATTTTCTTTTCCATTTGAGTTTTCATTATTGGAATAAGATCCCTAGACCCTACTGTATATGCCTGATAGAAAACTGATATAAACCCCCCATATATATATATATATGTATCTACAAGCCTATTTAACCACCCCCAAATAAACCCCATATAACCCCCATATAACCCCCATATAACCAAAATCCCTATATGCCTGTGTGGGAGGCTAAACCCTGATCTCCAACACCCTAAACCCCTAAAACTCAACCCTAAACCTTAAAAACCTTAAAACCCTAAACCCTAAAACCCTAAACCCTAAACCCTAAAACCCTAAACCCTAAAGTCCTCATCCCTTTTCTGCATGTGTATACCCGTCGAGCAACATGCTCAGGTGGTACTGACGCTGCAGGGCGATGGCTTCAGACTCCAGGCCATGCACTGGGCATTGTCTTTATAGGCGTCCATAACGGGTATGTAGGTATTATATATATACATATATCTATATATCTATGTATATGTATATATATATATGTATTCACTTATTGTAGGTATTTTATACCTCCATCCACGCATTGTAGGCACTGTACATATACTACGCATATGGATAGGGGATATTTAGCGGTATTTAGAGTGGGGTGGGGCCGGGGGGGGGTTGCTTTCATCTGGTCTGAGGCCATCACAGGAGGGGAGTTGCCATGTCTGGGCATCACATACGATCTATCTATCTATCTATCTATCTCTCTCCCTAATGTATCTCGCCATGGTCTCATATCCTTCTTGTTTACTCCTGTTGTAGGCTTCCCGTCCTGTAGTTGGTTTTGATTCAGAGGCCGTGATGCGTTTAATCTCTTCCACGTGATGATGGAATGGAGTCTTAATGGTGTTGTTTTGACAATAGGTCGTTATTGGAGTAAAATACCTACACCTCGGAAATCCCCTATAGAACTCCATTATTTACCGTAGCTCCCGTTGCGTCTTCAAGTTTCTTCTCCATGTGATTGTCCATTTGCCATGCACTCCTTGAATTCCCAGAACTGCTGTTCAGCTGAAGTAGCGCTGATTATATATATATATGTAATCTTAATAGATACCCATATATACATCTGTATATATATATATAATGTGTATATATATATGGGTAGCCTTTATTTGGACTTCCATCTGCCTTCTGGAGCAAGTTCAGTTCTCTTCAAGTGCTGCCGGCGTTCAGCTGACTCAGGCTCAACTAGCTACATTCTTCTTTTGAGCAAGATTGGGTGGGAGTATTACTATCCTATATAGCCCCAGTTTCCATTTCATTTTCCTTTTTGCTTTCCATTTGGTTTTCCATTTGGTTCTCCATTATTGGGGTAATATCCCTTATGCTGTAGAACCCCATAACCCTAATATAAACCCCTAGAAAAGCCCAACATAACCCCAATATGGCCCCATTATAACCCCATTGTTGCCCCATTATAGCCCTAAGAGAGGTTTCTGGGTTGCCTGCGAGGACATGCCACGGGTCGTGCGTGACCATCCAAAGTACGTTCAGGTGCACTGCTGCATGTGCTCCAGGGGTGCTTTTGTTCTTCCTCACGGCCCTTCTCTCTACGTCAATGAGTAGAGAGGTACGTGTTAGATAGAACTCCAACACCAACGTCTCATGCCTGACTTTGCAGAGAAGCGGCACGCTTCCAAATCGGGAAGTTATCGCAGGTAGGAGCTGCCTGAGCTTCCCTCATGCGGTGACCATGCTCCCCCAACAATTTCTGCCCCCTCTCATATGATCTATAGTCTTAACGGGGGCTATATAGGGGATTGGGAGTATTCTAGGGGTTATTAAGGGGGATGCTAGGAGTTTAGACCATAGCTCATATGGCAGTTTCTTTGACGTGTGCATTCAAGAAGAATCCAGCCATACCTTTGTACTGTAGGAGCCAGAACAATTAGCAACATGCTGCTGTTAAGATACTTATCTAGTTATACTGCTACAGCATACCCCAAAGCCCCATTCAAATGATTTAGGCTCCTGCATTACCCCCTTTTGTCGCAAGCACTAGCTTTCAACGCCTGCTGATAATTGAAGAAGCCTGAAGAAGTTGGAATACATGTATAGATAATGCCACACAAAAGAATACAAGTGTGTGTAAGGCTGGCAATGGATGATGTGAGGTCATGCGAAATATTCACCCCTTACTATGGCCTGTAAATAGTTCTAGCATCAACATATACTGCAACAGTTCTATTGTCATGATGTAGGCCTCAACACCAGGGAGATGAAAACTGAAGCTATATCAGCTCTAGGTACATCAGGAGTCATACGCTTGCTGCTAAATATCGTGCATAGACGCGACACCCTGAACCCCAAGTCCCAGACTCTGAACCCTAAATCTAGACGATCCTAAAGCTCAAATCCAAAAGATTTCCCTTGCTGTTCACTATTGCTACTATTATTCCTATTCCTATTATACTTCATTATCACTACTATTACTCTTATAAGTATCATTACTACTATTACTGCTTTTATTACGATTCTTTTGATTACCATTTATTATATTGTTGGTATGATTATCATTCCTAGTATCATTACTATTACATTACTATTACTGCTACTATTATTATGATTATTATTAGTACTATTCTGATTTTTGTTTATTATCATTGCTGGTATGATGATCATTCCTAGTATTGAGGTGGCAGTTCGCCAGAATGGCATGGCGATTGCTTTTGCAGCCCCAGAGTTGAAGGCAGAACAAGCAAGAGCAAAGAGGTGTAAGAAGGGTTTAGGGTGTAGGGGTTTAGGGGTTTAGGGTTTAGGGTTTAGGGTTTAGGTATCATAAGGGTCCCCTGATAGGGATGAAAGTAGGGGAAGAATATAGGAAGTGGGAAATTTTGAAATTTGGGATCTCGGGTTTGAGGTTTAGGGTTTCGGGTTTGGGATTTAGGGGTGTAAGTGCTGAAGAGGTGCAGCATTTAGGGACCCAAATAAGTACCAATAATGGAAAAGCCGCATGGAAGAGACAATTACACATTCAATGGAAACTGGGATTATAGCAGGCTATAGGGTTTAAGATTTAGGATACACGGTTCGGCGTTCAAGCATTTAGGATCAAGGGTTTATGTAGGGTTTAGGAAAAGGGTTTAGATATTGGGATTGCGGTGTTGAGTTGAAGGTTTCGGGTGTAACCCAGACCCATGATTAAGAAACTCCCTCCCCTTAATAGGGATTATAATAGGGATCCTAATATTTAGGTCCTCACAAGGAAGGGGTTTACTAATCATGCCTCTACATTAGGATTTGGTTTTGTGGTTCGTAGGGTCAGCCTGAGCAGGGAGCCTTCGAGCTCTTGCAGGATTCTATTGAATTCACAGGGTCGCGATGGTTTGCGGATACATTGCGGAGTGTCTTCTTCAACTATGTGCCGCTCTAGCTTTGTCCTTCGGAGAATGACCAAACTACTTATTGTGAACCAGGGGAGGTGTACAAGGAGAGCAATATTTTTGAAAGACCGAGCGATCTGTCGATCGATGACAGAGCAGGATTAAGATTTTGCTAATGGATTTTTGCTGTTTTTCTAGAAAATTGCAAAAGCAAAAAGAACGAACACAAATAATAGTTCAATGCATCTGTTCCCATTTGCTCGGTTTGTTTGTGTGTGAACTTGTTGGAGGCTTCGGAGGTGGGCTCTATATAGGGATAACGTAAAAGAAAATTGTGGTATAGGGTTTGGGGTTTAGGGTAGTCTCCTTAGGATTTTTTTGTCTTTATTTTCTGCATAACCCTGAGGAATTCATGAGCATATTTCTTATTTCAGGTCTAAGGCGGGGAACAGCACAAGATGTCAGACATGCCACAAGTTGTGCACAACCGAAGTGCATAGAGGGATTAGGAAGCATATTCCTTCCAATTATTTGGATATTCTGGTAGGGGTTCTATATGTAAGGAAGTCACATGTCTATAGTCAAAAACGCTTCCCATGGTTCCTAATCTAGCTTGGGCTTAAAGGTTGTTCATTGTATTTGAAGAAGAAAGCACGGAGTCCTGGCTTTCTGACCATACCAATGCTGGACTACTACAGTGGATTGACGCATGCAGGCCACGTGTGACGTAATAGTCCTCCTCCCACTACTACTTTCTGTCATTCATTATTTCTGTAGCCTTTATTATTTCTATCATCATGATTCTTGTTCTTTGCCTTACCACACGAGTCCTATTACTGTCATTTCTATTACTATTATTAGTTTTTGATATTACTGACAGATGCATCCCCTCGTCGTCGATGCGGCGCTGACTCAGTGTGGGGAGGTCCTCGAGCTCCTCAGCGACGAGCTGCGGGCACAAGAGGCTGGCAACTTGCTGACTTCCGTGCAGAGGTTATGTGGGAGTTGTATAGGGATTATGTATGGGATATATTTCTGACATGTATTCTACAGGGTATATAGGGCTTAGGGCTGTACACTAGTAACAGAGAATCAAATGGAAAATAATACAAAATCAAACGGAAGTTTGGATTATCTGAGGGTTTATAGTGTGTTTGTACTGTAGGGGCTTGAATAGTTGCCAATATGTCGCCCCTAGATTCCTTGTGTAATTATGATATAGCGTACCTCAACATGATGTTGGTACTTAACTAGGCCGCTGAGTACTTCTGGGCAATGTTGCAGGAAGTCTGTTGCTTTTGCAGCACTTCCCAAAACATAGACGCAGCCGTTATCAGTGAAGCTGCTGAAGCGAAACCGCTCAGATACCCCACTCAATCCCACTCAATAATGTTGCATAGCGTCACAGTCTGTGCTTACAAGTTGAACAGCGTCCATTTTTGCTTCAAGATCGCGTTCCTGAAGCCTAAACCGTCCTGTTTCAGGAGACTGTCTTGCAAGCTGTGCACCAAAACGGTCGCAGCCTTCGATTTGCCTCTGCTGAGCTTCGAGCCGATCCCGATCTTTGCCTGGAGGCAGGTCCTGCAGAAAGCAGGAGTTAGGGTTACAGCTTGGGATCTAGGATTTACGGTTTTGACCTTAGGGTTGAGGGGTTAGGGTTTAGGGTTCAGAATTTAGGGTTGAGAATTTTGGGTTCAGGCTTTTAGGGTTAAGATTTAAGGTCTAGTAGAGCAGTGGAGGGGTCGGGGTTCAGGATTTTGAGTTTGGTACTTCGAGCTTGGGGTTTGAGAACGGATGCAGTAGGTGATTTACATCCCCACATAGATTTAGCTGGAAAAATCACTCCAAAGGGACCCCCTGCTAAACCCACCCTGAGCTCTACACCCGCAACCTAAACCCCTAAACCCTAAATCCTAAACTCTAAACCCCTAAACCCTTAAACCCCTAAACCCTACTCGTACGTTGCCCTAAAGCCAAAGCCTTGGAGCATTCTCCTTAAAAGGGGTTTGTTAAGGAGCTGGTAACTTCTGTAATGAAAGCCCCGGTTAATGAACCCCCCTCCTCTTAAGGGTCTTAATGTTAGGATCCCTACTATAATCCCGGCTGAGGGTTATTAATCACAGGTCTGGGTTAGGGGGAAACACCCAACAACAGAACTCTATGACACCATGAACCTGCACACTGTGTTGAACCCTCCCATTCCATGGGTTCTCCTTCTACCACCCCCCATGTCCCAGCTGAAGTCAAGTCATTTAAAGATGTACTAGGGCTAATTGAGGTTAATTAAGGGTAAACTCTAGGGGCGGGGGGGCAGGAAGTATGGCCGGGGTAATGGGCAGCCCATGCTTTCTGATCATGACCGGTCAGAGGCCGTTCGCCAAAGTTGGGAAGCGATAGAGAGCCCTGCCTGCAGAAGTCAAGGGCGGTTTCTCAAAATTATGGGCACGTTTTTTGAGGGTCCCAATAATAAGGACTAGTATTTTGGGGTCTGTGTTAGGGTTTAAGGTTTAGGAAAACTACCAACTTGAGATGTTGAGTTGGACCCTTCGTTGGACCTTCGGGCTTTTCCCTTGGGCTTTGGGAGACCTCATAAGATACGGCACTACATTTATCAAGGGGTGTTGCTTTAGAACCCTAAACCGTAAACTGCTTTAGGCTGTCTCCTGACTCCGGATTTTGGGATCCCACCGTACATCCTCAGACAGACTGCCTGGGAAGTTCTCAAAAGAAGAATCCCACAGAGTCCCAAAGGGAATCCCCAGGGTCTAATCACAAGTATCCCCAAGTGGTGATCAATGTTTAGGGATTCAGGGATGCGGGTGTTTGGCATTTGGGTGAATGTTAAGGCTCCCTGGATTTAGGGGCGTAGAGTTTTGGATATTTGGCAAAGGTAGTTTGGTTTTTATGTTTCTAAGTGCTGGGGTCCAAGGGTCCGGGAGTTGACCAACAAACCTCGTTGTTTTTATGTTCGCAAGCGTCCACAGAGCGCCCGCACAGCACCACAAAGCGTTCGCACGTGTCCGCAAACATCCGTGAGTGTTGCGCCCCGACTGTACGCCCCGAGGGTCACAGTCCCCGTAACTATCGTCACTTTGGACATTCGCGTGTTACAAGTGTCAACGGTCACAGGGATTGGCTGTGTCAGGGTCGCGAGCATGGCATTTGTCGTCGCTTTTGGACCCTCGTCTTCTTCTCGCGTGTCAAAAGTATGAACAATCATGCACAGGGATGTGACGTGTCGGGGTCGCCATCCTCGTAATCGTCGTGGCTTTTGGATCCTCTTCGTCTTCTTCTCGCATGTGAAAAGTGCTTGCAATCACAGGGATGCAGAGAGGAGAGAGCTGAGAGGTAAGAGACGAGTGAGGAGTGAGGAGAGGAGAGAGGAGACAGGATAGAGGAGAGAGGATGAGCCCGCACCTGAGTTCCCTGATTCATGTCGCACATGGCCTGTTTTAGGTTCGCAACGTATGTGTCATGTGTTTGCCATCGGGTTCCTGGATCTAATCAGGTAAGCGTTTGGGGTTGAGGATGTCCTCGACATGCCAGCACTGCTAATCAGCGTTTGGGTTGCGCTTGTGCTCTTAACGATTTCCCGGCTAATCCCTGTAGAATCTATAAAGCCTGTAACCCTTTAAACCCTAAACCCAAACCCTGTAAACCACGCAGGTATTGTGACCCGGAGCTCTACACAGATCGTGATTTCATGTCCAAGGCCTCAACAGTGGCAAGATCTGCTGCGCAAGTCATGCGTGAGTCCTTTACCCCCCCCCCCCTACAGGGGATTATATAATCCCTTTATATTCCCTAGAATCCCTATATAACCCTCATATCATCCCTATATAAACCCTACAATCCAAATATAACCCATATATCATTCCTATATAATCCCTATAATCTAATATATCCCATATATCATCCCTATATAATCCCTGTAGCAGGAGGGCTCCTAAGGTCCTCAGCATTGTACCCTCAGAAGAAATCAGGGACCTTCATCTGGGTGAAATGAAGGAAGTAGTTAGGAGGGACTGGTGCGGCATTCAACGGGATTACTATTATTACTAGCAGTATTATTCTTAGTATCTTTCTGATTATGATATTATTTCGTTATCCGTGTTACTAGTATTATTGTTAATAATAATAATAGTTATCATTATGATTACTATGACTATTCGTCTTATTGATATTCTTATTGTGGCATGCTGCGAGGCTGTCAGCGCGAGCTGGCGCTGCCTGTCCTATGCACATCCAGACATCTGCAACGACAGGGATGTGGTTCAGCTGGCTCTGAGGCCACAACAATAATGCGAATAATAATGTTAATAGTACGAATACTAATCATAATACTAACACAAATACTAATACTAATTCGAGTACCAATAGGAGTACTAGTATTCCTAATAATATTTATACTAGTGTGCAGCATGTGCGGGGCAATTGTGGGAAGTACCATTGCTTTGCATTACTTACTTAATCCTGAAGCTCCAATGTCCATGGATCGCGACACTGATACCTAGAGAGCAGCCACAAGTGCGGCTAAAAACAGTATGAAACCACTGCACTCATCCATCAAACCCCTAAATCCTAATACCTCCTCAGCCATATGGCCTCTGCAAAGGCATGTCAAAAGCCTGCTGAAAACAGCGCGTGCCCTGAGCTCTGAAAGCTTCCAGCCTACCCTTGATACTACTATTAGTCGTGTTCTTAGTATCATCATTATTACTATAAGCCCCTAACACTAAAAATCCAAAGCTAAAAGCATCCAACCGACCCTACAAAATGGAGAGCCGAACGAAACCTAAAATTCTTCCTAAACGTCCAACCCCAAATCCAAACCCAGAACAGTGTCTCCTACATGGTCCACATGAACATCACTTTGCGGGTATCATGAACCCTGGTTAGCCACCTAAAAAAGTGACGTTGCATTCAGTTGAAATGGGACATGTAGGGAGCCAATGATACAGCAGTTTCCATTTTTTATCCATTCCCCGATATGTGCCTATCTCATCCCTATTTCATCCCAGTCCACATTTTGTTTGCATTTTTCTTTTCCATATGATTCCCCATTTCTAGTGTAAAATCCCCAAACCCTATATGCCATATAGAATATATATAATACAAAGCCTATACAATTTCATATCACCCCCAAATTTAACAATGAACCCTAATCCCTAACCCCAAACCCTAGACCTTAAACCCACAACCCTAACCCCAAACCCTCAAATGACTTAAGTATAGAAAAACTGGGTTGCTGTTAAGGAACTTAAATTAAGTTACCATACTGGGTATATATATATAGTAAATAATAGGGTTTCCCCAATACAGTAATAGTAAATAATAGGGTTTCCCCGATATAGTAACTCAATTTAAGTTCCGTAAATCCCTATATTCTCCCAGTTTCCATTTCATTTTCCATTTTCTTTTCCATTTGATTCTCCATCATAGGGGGATAATCCCTTAATTTAAGTTCCTTAACAGCAACCCAGAGAAGGCAGAGCTGGCTGGCCTTAGCCCATGCCTCGGAGTTCCTCCGCGCAGACCGAAGCCTGGTAGAGGAGGCCTTAGACCGCGGAACCTGGCAGGCACAGAGGGTTCCGATTTGGGAGGGGTTAAGGGTTTAGGGTTTAGGATTTAGGGTGTAGGATTTAGGGTTTAGGATTTAGGGTTTAGGATGGAACAGTGGAGCATCAGTCGGAAAAGAGAACAGGAAATGAATAGAAACTGAGTTTGTACAAGGGTTGGTAGGGATGGAAAGGTAGTTGAGAGTCCAAAAAAACTTACTAACAGAGCTATATCACAATGATTCTGGGGGGAACTGCAAGGGGGTGTATGAGGTGTAGCGTTAGGGATAAGGATCAGGGGTTTGGGGCATTGGGTTTGGGGTAAGTTTGGGCTTGGGGCTCAGGGACAAGGGTTTGGGGTCTAAGGGTTAGGGCTTCTGGTTCTGTAGGGCAAAGTCAAGGTGTGAGGGACCTCGGTCAGGACACCCCAAGGTTGGGTTATTGTAAGGGCAACTCAGGCAAATCAAGGCTAATTGAGGGAGAACCTAGGGGGTCAGTATGAACCCTTCCTTTCATAGCTTCTGCTAGGTATACCTACTTAATCCCGAGAAAATTCCCTAATTTGTGCTTCCACTAAACTGCGTGAGAGCGTAGTTGAGCCGGGGATCCAGGCCCTGCTCCACGCAGATGCCGCGCTCCAGAATGACACCCGTCCAGATGAACTTCAGGGCGCTCTTTCGGATCTGGGTAGGAATAGCCCAGTCATGACCAGGAAGCACCCTGTAGCCTTTCATATTTGCTCCGTAATTTGCCTTCCTGGATTCAGATCATGAAGTGACTCTGAGAGAGTGCTACAGATTAACATTGAAGGATTAGGCGGGGATGGTGGGTTTTGCTGTTTCAAATCCGTGGGTGTTGGGGTGGTGCTATGGCGGCTACTGTGGTACTGTTGCAGGATCCGCTGACTAACACTAAACCCTCAAGCCGAAGACTCTGAACCCTAAACTCAGTTGCTGGCAAAGAACTTAAACTAAGTTACCATCATTGGGTATTTATAGTGATTAATTTGGTTTTCCCACTAGTAACTTAGCTTAAGGTTCCTGACAGCAACCCAGTAAACCGTGAATTCATGGTTATTTTTTGGGATTCTGCTGCCGTGTCCCTTGTTGCCGCAGCTGTGCTATGTATGGCATGAGAAGACGGCATAGCAAAGATTACTACTGTTATTACCATTGCTGCCATTGTTTTCATCACTTAAAAAAGAATACAGTCAAAGTTGAGCAGTTGAGAATACTGCATACATCATAGCGTGATGGGATACAGTATCCCTATCATCCCCGTAGCTTCCATCTTCTTTTCCATTATCCCAGTATAACCCCTATATAACCCTATACATTTTTCTGGCAGAACACGGCTTCACCCCGGACCCTCGACGATTCAGCCCAACGGTTGAAACACACATTTTGATTCGTATGATAATCGTACAGCTAGAGAGCAGTGCATTGATCAGGGGTCTAAAGTCCTGAACCCCAAATCCTGTAGTCCCTATAGTCTCTAAATCCCAAAACCCTTCAATCTCTCCAGCCCCCAAAGCCCCCAACCCCAAGCCCCAAAGCTCTCAACCCCAACTCCTACACCCAAAATTCCGAATTTAAAGCCCCAACCCACTGCATCCACTAGGACAGGGACTTGGTGCTCAAAGCCTTACGAAGCTCTGGCTTTGCTCTGCAGAGTGCATCGCTGGAGCTGCGGGACGACTTGGAGCTGGTGATCCTGACCTGGGTTTAGGGTTTAGGGTTCAAGGTTTAGGGTTTAAGGTTTAGGGTTTAGGGTTTAGGGTTTAGGGGGGTTCACTTCAGAGTGTATATTGGGGTTATCTAGGGATATATAGGGTTTATATATATCTATATATATAGGGATAATGGAAAATAGAGTGGAAGCTACTATATTATAGGGTTTACTGTTTAATCGCAGGGCGCTTTAGGGTTGTAAGATTTAGGGAGACATGGGTTTCCGGGGGATATGCAGGTGATATGCCGGGTAATTATCTACGGTGTTCTACTGGGTACAGATTAGGGATGTATAGGCATATGCTACTATGTGAGTTGGGGTTTAGGTTTGGGGCTTATTGGTCTTTACGGGGAGGTGGGGCGGGAATCGAGGGACCATGCTGGGGGATTGCACGGATCCACTCCTTCCACTCCCCCAAGCCCTAAACCCTAAACCCTTAACCCCCTAAACCCTTCTTCAGGCAGCTCTGAGGGTTGCATTTGTCCAGCGAGTTTTGCCGGATCCTAGTTTGCGTCACTATGTGCTCTGCAGCATCTGGTGGATTTTTTAGGTGAGGTGGCGACTTTGTTGTGTTTTGCTGCTCTGTTCAGTAAGTTTGCCAACCCCTGACGTAGCCACGGCCTCTTGAGCTTGCACAGATGGGGTCAGTTTGCATCTCTCAGGTCCTGCGTGCCTTTGGGTACTGTGACGGAGGGTTGGATGAGGGTGGATTTGGGGCCGTGCTGCAACAGCATTTCTAAGGACATGAGCCTTGGAGAAAAACTCCAATCCAAAACACTCTAAATCCCAACCCCATAGATCCTAAACCCTAAATACTAAACGCCTACATATAAACCCCTAAGCCTGAAACCCCTAAACCCTAACCCTAAGCAGTACGCAGTTTAGGGATCAAGGCAACCTACAGGGTCTTGAGTTCGCAGTTTATTAGGGATTCATGGCTTGCGGTTGAAGGTTAAAGGTTTAGGGGGGATCTAGGGTTTAGGGGTTTAGAGCCCTTCTGATGCTTAACGAACCCGTGCGGCCGCGTATGCTTACGAGATGACAGAACCGGAGGGTTCAACAGACGGTCATTGGCTTTTTTTGTTACCCCAATCCTTGCGATAACGACCCTATGATTGTCGTAGGACTTCACTACAGCAGGGTCTCAAGTTTGGGTATTGTTAGGATGAAGTAACTCGCATCCTTGTTATTGTTTAATGTAGCTTATAGCGGCATCATCATAATGGCGAATTGTCCTGCATCGCTTCCCCCTTAAGAGTGTAACGTTCTGTGTATTTCCGGAAGCCTGCATTAGTAGGCTTGGAGGCGAAGGCGGGAGGATTCTTTTCAGAACGAATGGCTGAGAAAGCAAACCCCAACTCAAACCCCAAACTGGATGTTCCAAATCCTACGCCCAAACCATAGTTTAGGGTTTAGGGTTAGTAATCCTAAACCCCAAACTCAAAGCCGAATCTCAATGTCCAAAGGCATCGTGTGCTCCTATGTAACCTTCAAACCCCCCACTTACACCTACATAATCCTTATATGGCCTATACTGTAAACTCCTCGTATAGGGGATCATATAGGGGAGTGTTCAAGGGGTTACTAAGGGGCAAACTAGGAGTTTAGACCCTAGACCCTAAACCCTACACTAGGGAGTATTAAGGGGGATACTTGTAAACTCCTCATATAGGGGAATCATACCCTACACTACAAATTATTGAGGGGGATGCTAAGAGTTCCACATTTTAGACCCACGGCAGGTGAGGGAAGCTGTGGAACGAGAGCCATTGGCCCTGGAGCTAGGGACCCAGCAGCTTAGGGAATGAAAGGGAAGGGGAAAGAAGGTTTTTTTTCAGGATTTAGGGTCTAGGGTTTAGGGTTTAGGACTTAGGGTTTAGGATTTAGGGTTTAGGATTTAGGATTCAGGGTTTAGAATTTAGGGTTTAGGGTTTAGGGTTTAGGGTTTAGGATTTAGGGTTTAGGATTTAATTTCCATTGTTTAGGGTCAGGGTTTAAATTAGGGTTAGGGTTCACAGTTTAG
>CAJNIZ010009827.1:0-11562 GCA_905231905.1 Symbiodinium pilosum
GTTCAGGTTTTAGGCTTCAGGGTTCAGGGTCAGGGTCTCTTCACGCCACGAAACTTTACAAAGTATAAGTTCTAAGGTTCGAAGTATGGGCCCTGAACATGGGCCTTTAGGCGTTTTCGGGGAAGTCGCATGAGCCTTCAGGGTACATATAAGGTATATAGTAGGTATAGCGTTAAGGGCCCATGCTAGGGGCCCGTGATTTCAAACTTAGATAAGCGATTGTACCCACACGGAAGGTAGCCACGTTTACTCCAGCAGACCAAGCCAGCTTTTGGGAAACTCCTCCCCTCAAAGAGTCAACCCCCCACTTACCCAGTTTGTATAATGACCTCCCATTTTCGAAGTATGGATCTTTGGGAAGGGGGAGGTTTATTTTTTGGAGGTGAACCCTGCATGATCTTAGACTCCCTGTCACTTCGCTTGACTTTTCATTGGAGCCTCTATCGTTCTTTGGAGGGAATCCTAGACCTTAAGCCCTAAAACCCTCAACCTTAGACCAATATGAGCTGTCGTGTAGCCCCCTTTCTAAGCCTTATAATAGTTCTCTACGTAAGCCCCTTTATCCCCCCCCTTTACGGGACCATAGCTCATAGGGGCTTCCACGGTTTCTGGGGTGAGGGGGGTTGAGTTCCTCATGCTGGCTTTTGCCACCGTGGCACTGCATGACACTCATAAGCGCCGCATTGAAGCCTTCAGAGTTCATAGCCTGTCTTCTTTTCGTGCTTGTATGCCAGTGGCTGTGAGAGAAGACTACCCACACCACAGGGGCGAGGGGGAAGGTTTGAACGACCTGAAGAACTCCATGCTTCATTGCTGCAACATGTAGACAGTTCCAGATGGGTGCTGCCTACCCCAACTGTAATAGCCCGTCGCCCTGTAGAGGACCTGAATGATTTCAGCAACAAAGAATGACGACAGTCTATTGAAGGAAAGCAACCACCCAAACTACAGGGGAGTTTAGGGTTTCGGGCTTTAGCAACAAAGAATGATTACACATTCGGAGGACAGCAACGATCCACATCATAGGGGGACATCCAACACATCACTGGGCGGGGTAGGGACCCAATCAATAAAATGCAGGTTGAGTGCATTACCCCCAAACACAGCCCAGAACCAAGCCACCACACTACACACGGGAGAGGGGTAATGACCTGAATGACCTAGGCACAATGCAAGTTGCAGGTATATCATTTCTTAGGTGGACCCCGAACTCAATAGTAGTGTCTAAAAGGAATAATGGTGATTATATTAAGGTCTCCAAGAAGCACAACCCAGATCCCCCACAGGAAGGGGAGGGCGCGGGAGGGGTGCGCCTTGGCTACATACCCCTTGTAAGCTCTACATTTACATGTGCTTTGCTACCCCCCGACTCTGTTTTGTGAAGCTGGAAGCCCCAACCTACACATCCCTTTTGCGCAATCTTGTAATCCCTACCTAACCCTACTACCCCGAGTTTGAGAACGCCCCAACTTCTTAGAGGCCTGGCGCGTGGGCTCTAACAGCTGGTCAAGTTGGGTGGACATGTCACCGCGCTCCTCGAAGGGGGACATGCAGGCCAACGGTTAAGGTGTAGGGTTTCTCGAGAATGGAGAATGGGGGTACCGCAAAGTTATGTAGGCAGACGGCAAGGTTTCAAAGTGCAGGGGTTTCCAGTACTAGTTTGCGGCTTCCCTGGGTTGCTTTGGCAACCAGCCTCAATCTTATGGTCCGGCTGACAGATGAAGCCGACGATTGGGATGCGCTGAGCCTCCGGGAAGCCAAAACTTGAACTTGAATTTCTATTCTGATTCTTACCACCCCATACTTTTCTTTTTACTGATGGTCAGTAGAGTACAATGCTATGTAGGATTTCGGGTTTAGGAGGGCCAAGAGTTTGGTAGTCTTTTGTGGAGACAAAAACACTCTATTGGAATTATATAGGGACAATGGAAAAGAAAATGGAAATCACTATATAGTATATTGGGGTTATATAGGGATAATGGAAAACCCTAAACTCCTACAGCAGTTGAGGGGTAATCCACAATGAGAACGGACCCTAATATGTAGCCCTTGTTATTTCCCCCAAGAAACTGAGAGCTAATTTGGAAACCCAAAACCCTGTCAACCACTACATCATCTTACCTCCTATCTTATCTTTCTATGTTCTGATCCATTTGATTTTGCGTTGCTGCGATACTATCCCTAAACCCATAACCCTATATAACACACCCATTGCCTAAACTTAGAAATGCTGTGAAGGAAGACACGGGCCTCGCTGATAAGCATGGCCTGAGATTGAAGCTGGCTAAGAGTTTGGAGCAGAAATCATCATGCTAGTAATATGATGAAGCATACTAACAATGATACTGGCCCTGTTACTAGCAGAAAACACGTACAATAGCAACAGTGGAACATACCAAACAACGAGAACACTAGTAACAATTCGCGCTTTCGGTGACTGGACCAGTAAGATTATGTATCTTCCATCTATCAAGTTCTAAAAAATCAAGACCCTCAACCCTAAACCCTAGGAGAAAATGATATGTTAAAGACTACTGCAGAGCGAGTCGCTAGGTGACACACAGTGAAGCCGAAGACGATAAAGTCTGGCCTGGCGAGACTGCAGCAAGCAGAACATAGCGGGTTGTAGAAAGTTTATATAGGGATCTATAGGGGCTGTATACCGTATGTACAGGGGATCTACAGGGGTTGTAGAAGGTTGATATAGGGAATCTATAGGGGTTGTATACTGTCTATATAGGGGATCTATAGGGGTTGTATAAAGTCTATATAGGGGATTTATAGGGGTTGTATAAACATTATAGGGGATCTATCGAGGTTGTATAGGAACACGAGCCATAGCCTAAATCCCTAGTATGGCCCTTAATTTTACCTATAGTAGTCCCCTATACAATCCCCTATATAACTCACTTTATGGAGTTTAGACTATAGCTGACATCGGAAAAGAAAAGGGAAACTACTAGGAACCAGGGACACCAACGGTGCAAGCAGTGCTCGCGAAATGGATGCGCGTTGCATGGATAAGCTCCCGGGTTGGTAAAGAAACTATTCGCAGATTATCTTCTATGGGTGGTTGTCAAAATCATGGTCCCTTTTTGGGGTCCCTATTATAATACGGCACCTAATATTTAGGGTACCCCAAAAAGGGACCAAAATTTTGAGAACCACCCATATGAGCTAGTCTAAACCCCATAAAATGGGGGTATATGGGGGAGTATTATAGGGTTCAGTAAGGGGGATACTAGGAGTTCAGACTATAGCTCATACGGGTTTAGGGTTTAGGGTTCCATGTCTAGGGTAGGGGTAATGTGGGGATGGTATCGGGATGACATAGGGATATAGGGGGAACCCCCAAGAACATCAAATCTACTCCCTCAGCCGCCTCTCTTCCGCTGCGTAGTGGTAGAAGCACCCTTCGGAGGGAAAGAAGTTCCTTTCCTGCGCAAGGATTTAGAGTTTAAGTAAACCCTATATAATCCATTTTTGTCCATTTCATCCCAATATAACCCTAGGGCCCTTTGGCCTAAACCCTAGATCGTCCATGAGCTTTGCAGGTCTCCTGTGCAGAGAAGATCAGGGATTGCAAGAAGTCCTCAATTGACTGCGCAATCTGCAAACCTTCCGAATTATATAGGGATAATATGGGGTAGTATATGGGTTATCTAGGGATGATATACTATAGGGGTTGTATAGGGATAGTGGAGAATCAGCTGGAAAATTAGATGGAAACTACTAATTTGAAGAGCTTGCTTGCTTGCTTGCTACGGGCTAAACCTACCCCCCTTGGTTAGGTCAGGGCACTGCCCTGAGCCCTGATGTCCGCAGGTTGTCTGGTCGGGAGCAACGAGTCTCTCTCTCTCTCTCTCTCGCTCTTGCGCTCGCGCTCTCTCTATCTCTCTCTCAATATCTCTCTAAGACTGATAAGCCCAACCATAATCATCATTAGTATCATTGGCATTATCCATATACCTAAACCCTAAACCCTAAACCATTTCTATGGCTGAGATCCGGGCATAGTGCTGACCTTCCCAGGTGATCAGCTGGCTTATAGCCTAGGTTCCCCGGTAACCCCTTCATGATAAGGGTACCCTTTTCCCTTACTATTAAGCTTGAATAAGGAGACCCCCACATCAAAAGGGGAAAAGGGTACCACTGGGGTACCTAACCCTAAACCCTAAACCCCCCCAAACAAAAAGGGAAAAAGGGTACCACTGGGGTACCGAATAGCAGTCCGCGTCTGCATCATGGTGTCACCACCCGATGGCCGGAAGAGCAAGGTGCCCTGTTTAGGCTTTGGATTGAGGGTTTAGGGCTCTAGGGGGTTAGGGTTTGGGGGTTTAGGGGTTTGGATTTAGGGTTTAGGGTTCTAGGGGTTTAGGGTTTGGATTTAGGGTTAGAGGCCACGATCAAAGCAACGCACACACTGGCATCGAAGCAGCTTGCAATGCTTTTTCTACTCTGAGACCGCCTTCGGGAGCCCGTCTCGGAATTCTTTGATGAAGCTCTTCCACGCGAGCCTTGCAGAAGATCAAGGCGCTGTCTACACAAGAATGCATGACAGTCATCCGTCAACCCTAAATCCTAAACCCTAAACCCAAAATCCTAAACTCTAATTCCTCAATCCTAAACCCTAAGCCCTAAACCCCTAAACCCTAAACCCCTAAACCCTAAACTCCTAGAACCCTAAACCCCTGAACCCTCCCCATCCAAGGAGCTCGGTGCATATGGTCACCTCACAGTTGTGGTACCTAGGCACCACTCAACACAGCAAGGTCCAGCTAAGCAACGCAGCTATAATCTAAACTTTAGGGTTTAGGGTTTAGGGTTTAGGGTTTGGGGTTTGGGGGGTTAGGGTTTAGGGTTTAGGGTTTGGGTACTGCCCCCCCTCAGTAACAGTTGGATAATAAATATACTATGGTTATATATAGCCCTGAATAGGACCCCTAATATAGACTGTTACTGGGTGGGGGCAGTACCCAATCTAAACTCCTTGTATCCCCCTTAATAACCCCTATAGTAGTCCCCCATATAATCCCCTATATAACCCTCTTTCAGGAGATTAGACTATAGGTCATACAATCCTTATATAACCTTTATACAGCTGTTTCCGTTTCATTTTCCATTTGATTCTCCATTATTGGGGTATCATATCATGAAACTGCATACAGCCCTAAAACTTAAACCTCGGCTCAAATGTTCATCCTTCAGTTCGTGCCAAGGGACAGAATCAGCCCACGTGCCAAGGCAACGAAGGGCTGAACATCGCCACGAGTTCCCCTGGAGTTTGAGGTTCTAGGGGTTTAGGGTTTAGGAGTCCGGTCGCAGATCAGAAAAGGGCTCATTAAGTGCAATTTCGACTCACAAACAAGACCAGTCCAGAAATCGGCACTAGGGTTTCAGTAATAATAGTAATCGTGGTACTAAAAGCAATAGTAGTAGGGCAAATAAGAGTATTTTGGGTACTGCCCCCCGTCAGTAACAGTTGGATCATAATTATAATATGGGTATATATAGCCCTTAATAGGACCCCTAATATAGACTGTTACTGGGCAGTACCCAACTCGTATTACTACTCGTAGTAACAGTAAATAGGGCTCAGGCATTGGCGCTTCAGCGAGGTTCAGGTTGTGGGGTTCGGTTTTCATTCGGAGTGCTTACAGTGGTCCTCCAAAACCCCCGTAATCCATTATTAGTAGTATTGGTACTACTAGTAGTATAATTATGTTTACTGAGTTTACTGTCATCACTATTATTACTATTTTTGCATTGCTTGAGTTGAAGGTGTTGGTATCGCTAGCATCATTGACTCTGAGGGTGTCTTACTTTCAGGCAGGACTGGCCATGAAAAGATGGGAGCAATAGGCCATGCGGGCTCACCTTCCTGCACACACCTCATAAATCCTACTGCCCCCACTCAGTACCAGTCTATATTAGGGGTCCTATATATAACCACATTATACTTATTATCCAACTGTTACTACGAGTATTAATACTAGTTGGGTACATCCTGCCATGCTTGACTGACATCGGCAACCAGGCCGGCCTTGTCAACACCAGCACACGGGTCCGAGTGTCATCACTCCTCACGATTTCCAGTCGTGAGGTTGCGCTTATCGTGCTTTCGCAAGATCCGCAAGAGAATCCCAAATCAACACCCCATAATCCCTTTGTAATCTTCATGGATACCTAGGGTTCCCATCGCCTTCCTATGTCCCAAATCTGCAATGACTCAGCAGCCAGCAACTGGCACCTAGGCCGGACGAAGCCAGGCGAAGTGAAGGACCGCCGATAGAAGGAGGATTTTCGGCTATGAACCTCCTGGAACGTAGTGGTGCTTGAATGGGAGTAGGGGGTTGGGGTGAGCATAGATACTCCATGAACTTACTGGTGGTTTGAGGGAGTGGGGGGGAGTTGAATGTAGGTACTCTTTCAGGGGAACATGGGGATCGTTGTAGGGATCCAGCTCCCTTAAGCACCAGCAAGGGAAGTCCAAGGCAACTGCATAGTCACTTGACGGTAGGAATTGAATCACAATATTTTCCCTGAACCTAAGCCCTAAACCCCGTCCTCTTCAATGACCCCACCAACTTTTTCCACTGCAAGTAGGAGGAACGTGGGACGCCGTACCACCTGCAAAGGAGCAAGTTGAAGCTTGTCCTGGGTTTAGGTTCAAGCTGTTGCTGTGTGGGGCCGGTTGCCCACTACTTTCTCGCTATTATTCCTAGTATTTGTATTGCTACTACTACTACTACTAGTACTAGTACTAGTACTAGTAGTACTACTACTACTTCTTCTTCTTCCATTATTACTATTCCTACTGTTGTGCCATTTCTACGATGATTACTATTATCACTACTCGTACTACTTTCTATTACTACAAGAGCTGTCTGTCACTATAATTACTACCATGACCAAAATTCTATTACCACTATTCTGTGTTGCTGTCAAAGAACTTATCTTGCAGTACCATATTATGGGCACATAGCGTATATTAGGCTTTCCTTATCATAGAAATTTGGTTTAAGCTCCTTACTCGGGCGGTCAGGGGGACTTCGTAAGCAGGCTAATAGCCCGTATAGCCCATATAGTAACCCAACTATACCCATTATTTACCTCGTTACTAAGTCCCCCTGACTCTAAACCCTAAACCCTGTATATAGCAGTTTCCATGCTCTTCTCCATTATGACTAAGTCCCCCTGACCCTTCAAGTAGCAACCCTGTATTAGCTGTCGCACCTCACCACGGCGTGTTATTCGGCGAGCTTCTTGGCTATGCTTGACATCTGAGGCCTCCAGTGCAATGCCCACATCATGGCGTTTCAAAGAGATCGCGGCTTAGGGCTCGGGGTTTAGCATAACGCACCTGGCGTGGATCCTAAACCCTAAACCCCAGAACCCTAAACCAAACCCTGAACCCTAAACCCCTAAACCCTAACCCCAAACTCTCAACCCTAACCCCAAACCCCCAACCCTAAACCAAAAGACGTAGCCCAGCCCTACATCGACCATGCCATGATCTTAGGGGCCAAGACACCAATACAAAGAGAGCCCGCAAACTTTGCTCGTACTTGAAACTAAGTGGAAACTACTAGGGTTAAGGGGTTTAGGGTTACATAGGGAGATTGGAACAGAAAATGGAAGCTACTATTTAGGGTTTAGGGTTTAGAGTTGGGTTTAGAGTTTAGGGTTCCCATAATTTGGCGTACCTTCTTGGGGTCCCTAGATGATAGTAGTTAAGGGTCTATATTGGGGCCCACCCATTTTGGGAGCCGGCAGCCTTCTATGAATAGACTGTCCACCTGTTAGGCCAAGTTCATGCACAAACGACGATGTAGTAGTCTAAACTCCTAGTATTCCCCTTAATAAGCGCTATAATAGTCCCCTATATTACCCCCTATATACTCCACCTGTAAGGCGTTTAGATTATAGCTCACATGAGTCAGTCATGGTTGCAAACAACCCTGCACGTGTTTAATCTTCCTGGGGGTTAGTAGGGAAGAAGAGAAGAGAGATTTACATATATATGTATATAGAGGGTTTAGGGTTAGTAGGAATATATTGTATACGGATTACATAGGTACAATGGAAAATAAAATGGAAACTACCACAGTAAAATAGGGTATGGTGGGATTATATATTCCTTTAATTATTCCTTACTCGCTCTAAACTCTAAACCCTGAACCCTAAACTCTGAAATAATTAAGTGCCATGGCACATACAAAGGGTTGTGCGCGGAAGGATCTTGCAAAAGCAGCTGCCAAACGCGCTTTCCTCAGCAGTTTTTCTGTGATGCAGAAGACAGGTTAGGGTTTAGGGTTTAGGATTTTGGGTTTAGGATTTAAAGTTGAGGGTTTAGAGTTCAAGTTGCAGCATGCGTAGAGATCTCAATCACGGCAAGCAGTTGATACTTTCCCAAAATAGGGGGACCCCAATATAGACCCCAAATGCTGTAATCAATTTTCTAGGGACCCCCAACACTGTACCCTATAAATTTTTGGGAAGCCCTCAACTCTAAAGAGTAGCTGAATATTTTCCCATATCCCTTTCTACTCCCTGTAGTAGTATACTCCCTAAACCCTACACCCTAAAGCCCTAAACCCCTAAACCACAAACCCTAAACCCTTGGAAATGAGCCCGGCTGCTAGCAAGATCGCCGACTCCGATCTTGGCGCAACCGATCACAGTGCCGTAGGCATCGCAAACGTGGAAGTCGAAAGTCCAGGAACTGATTTGGGATTTAGCGTTTAGGGTTTTCTCGTTGAGTGTTCAGGGTCTCAGATAACAGAGATAACGAGATATTGCAGCACAAGTTTAGAACACGGCACTCGAAAATGCGGTTGATACAAAAAAACTGCATCACCCTCTGCTCCTTCTACCCTGAGAATTATGTTACTATGTTGATAGCATACTAATGTCACGCGAAGTTTTTGGCATGAAAAATGCCAAGCCCTGAATCCCAAACCCTAAGCCCTTCAAACCTTGATGCAAACAAATCAAATACTGTAGTCCCTACTATAAGAACTCCATACCCGAAACCCTAAACACTAAATCCCAAACCCTAAATGGGCAGTTCTCTAAATTACAGGTCCATGTCGTTTATAGGTTATATTACAGCACCTAATATGTAGGGGTACCAAAAATGGGACCCTAACCTAATCCCGAACTCCCTGTTTGAAGTATCAAAACGGTAGGACCTGTGCGACTCCAGGTCAGTCTGAAAGAAGCGAGGTGGGTCGAACTCCACCTCATCCTGTTCCTGCGAAGGAGTCCAAGGTTGGAACTATGGGCCCCTAGTATCAAGGGGCTTTAGGAGGGACCCTTGATGGGGACCCTTGTAGCGTATTGGGGGTACTATGGGTACTACCTGGTTATATAGGCGGTATATAGCCTTTCTAAGGGTTATATAAGGTAATGGGATTAGGGGTCCCTTCTAGGGGTCTCTCCTAACAACCCTTGATAGTATAGGTTTAGGGTTTAGGGCTTAGGGCTTAGGATTTAAGGCTTAATTAGGATTTAGGGTTTAGGGCTATGGGCTCTTAACCCTTGGGATCATCATATGGGTAGTTCCGAACGGTAGGGTCCTAAATATTAGGTGCATCTAGAACCAAAAGACACCATCATTTTGAGAACAACCTATATGAGCTACAGTCTAAACCCCTAATATCCCCCTTAATAACCCCAATAATGCTTCCCTATATAGTCCCCTATATAACCCCCCTTCAAAAAGTTTAGACTATACCTCATATAACTGTTCGGACCTAGGAAACTGGTAGGGGTCCATGTGCCCATGGTTCAGACCTACCATCTGATCCTCCCTTTCTGAGATACTATTCTTGTAGGGTTTAGGGGTTTAGGGTGTAAGGTTTAGGGTTTACACCTTGAGTAGCATGGATCGTTATGGCAGTCCCTAGATAATAACCCTTCACAGCATAGTAACTTTCACTTTCTTTTCCATTCCTTCATTCCATGTTAAACAGAGGTAAGGTATAAAACTCCCATGTAAGCTCTAATCAGCATTGGATTTTCCATGGCCTTTTTCATTTCATTCTCCATTCTTGGGGAGTTTTACCGGTATACTCCCCTTCTAGCCCTCACTATTCCAAGCCCTGAGTCCTAAACCCCTAACCCCTCAAGCCCCAAACTCCTAAACCCTTAGCCCTCAGTTTGAGAGCCGGCCATTCCGAAACTCGAACCCCAAAACCCCAAAACCCCCACCTTAAATCCTCCAACCCTAAGCGATAGTGGTGTCTCGGTGTCGGACGAATCGTCCCACTTTCACGGTTCCCCGCCATTCGCCCTGTTCGATGTGGGCCTGTTACAGGCTCCATCTACAACGTTGATACTATGCAAGCGTCTAAGATAAACATAAGCCGGCACGTGCCTGCAATTCGGGGGTCTGAATGGCAGCGAGCTCCTGCATGCCGGACACTTGCTAGCATCGCGAATGCGAGGTTGGAGTGCGAAGAGCTGACTGTCCTCGTCGGTGAACGAGGTCTCCGGCCCGCTGCCCTCCCAAGAAGGGAGTCCGAAGTAGACCTCGTAGGATGCGTCGGCCATGGCCTCATAGGGAACGCATGCACATACACGTTCTTGCCCTGTTATATCTGAGGCTTTTGCTGGGCACGCTCCTAGATGGTGAGACGCTACAGCTGGCTTGAGAAGCTGAAAGGCTGTAGATGCCGCAGGCATTTCAGATTTGGTCTTTTCGGTTCATGTTTTCTTCAATGGAACTCGGACCGTGGCCAATCCAATTTCGGTCAATCTATTCAGGTCTCGGTTGTTTCATTCCACAATTCCAGCATTGGAGTTTGGTGAATCCAATCCATTTTCAGACTCTGGTCAACGCATTGTAATGCTATTCAAAAGTTTTGTTTGAAGGTTGAATGGTGTATGGTCGATGGTAAGGTCGGGGAAGCTGATTGTAAAATCTATTGTTTACGGTCGAGGATAGGGTTGGGAATGCTCTGGATTACGGTCAATTGACGGCACGTATGTGTACAAGGATCGGGGAATGCATGCAACGCACTTTTTTTCTCCGACCCTTTCAAGCTTTCGCTAGAGTGTCTCTCTAGTTTGACGATATTGTCCACTGCGTCGTGTATGCGTGTAATAGTGTCACACTTATTCTAGCCTGCCACCCTGAGGCTCTCGCTGGACAGTCTCCTAGATGGCGAAACAACGCGGTAGCTTGAAAAGCTAAAGACCGCAGATCGAGCAGGCTGTTTTATTGTCATGTTCATACATTCAGTCAAAAACTCATGTTGTTGGCATTCGATTTGGCTTATCCGGTGGCCTTCTGCCGTGCATCGTGACAACCACACAGATGAATGGCATTATGATATTCCCTATTACTTCCAATGAATCTGTGCGCGTATTTGCCGGGAACTGCTGTACTAGTAGTACCAGTACCAATGCTAGAACGCGCTTTGTAAATTTCAAAACCTGACTCAGCGACACATTAATTTTTGACCTCTCTGTCCGCGTCTGCTGCTCCTTTGGCCTCATCCTGTACGCGGACCTGAGAGGCGGTGTGCAAGTGTAGGATTATGTTTGTCAGTGGAA
>CAJNIZ010009828.1:0-12893 GCA_905231905.1 Symbiodinium pilosum
CCAATATGGGCTATTAGACCTTAAAATTCCCTAATAGTACCTCAATAAGGGTAGATTAAGGGCTCTTTAAGGTCTAGAAGAAAGATGGAGCTACGCCACATTGGCATCGCAAGGCAGGGGAACTTTGAGTTGCAACTGCGAAGCAAAAGCTGTAAAGATGGGCGGTTAAGGGTTTAGGTTTAGGGGTTTAGGGTTTAGGGCTTAGGGTATCAAATTAAGGGTATAGCACCCCAATAATGGAGAATCAAATGGAAAATGAAATGGAAACTGGGGTGCATAGGGTTATAGTAGAGGGTAGTTGGGTCTATAGCTGAACGTAACGGTTCGCGCTTGCAGTGCACATCCTTTTACCTCGAACGTGCGATGCAACAGATAGACCAGCAGCTGGAAATCTGCCCCCTACATACTTGGAACATCTCCATGGTTCGGGTTTAGGGGGCTTAGGGGTTTACAGGGTTGAGGGGGCTTAGGGTTTAGGGGGTTTAGGGATAGGGGGGGGTGGTTGGGGTGAATCATTTTGCAGGGAGGCCTAATAAGACTACCGTCCTTTCGAAAAGGTTCTGTGTACTTGGAGGGTCAGAGGGACTAAGTAGGTTGATAACACCCATAAGCCATGTAGTAGCCAGGGTTCTACCCATGATTAACCTACTTACGAAGTCCCCCTGACCCTCCAAGTAGGCACACATGCTATTTTGCAGGGAGACACATCTCTAGAAGGCTGCAAAACAAAGATCCCTAAAAAGTATCCATCCAGGATCCCCATATCCACTCCCCATGACACCTTGTGCACTGCACCTGATCAGAATGACCGTGCTTCAATCTATAGAGGGCTTAGGCTTCAGGGTTTGGAGTTTAGGGTTCAAGGCATCGGGGCTTCAGAGGTTGGGCAGGTTCGGGATTTTGAGTTGAAACCCCTCAAACCCACAGAGTAGCCACAGTTGCCCCCCTTATTAAGCTATTTAGGAGGTTTTGAGCTTACTAACCGCACATGCCTGCCTCCATAGTCAGCTGTCGCGTGTTACTCCGAGGGTCCTTCCTGTCCGGATCGAATCCAAGGGCATGCAGTAGCCATGTGAGCTATAGTCTAAACTCCTAGCATCGCCCTGAATATACCCCATAGTAGTCCCTGATATAATCAATTATAAAATACATACGCCGATCCTAAACCCAAAATAGTAGTTTCCATTTTCTTGTCCATTATCCCTATATAACCTAAATAAACCCTATATAACCCCTGTATCCCTTTTTAACCCCTCTCTAAGGAGTTTAGGTTATGGAACATGTATCCAGGGCAGCTTTCAGGATTACACGATCTCGAGGTTTCTCCCCCTTAAAAGTGTGTATCTTCACCCGACGGATCTGTGGCGGCCAGACGAAGTTCTGGGGGTTCTGGTGAACCTTCTTTGGTGGACGCTGTGAGGAGGACCCCCCACCCTGTAATAGTAGTATGACAGGAATGTAATAGGGCCCTAATATAATCCTTATTATCCCTTATAGTCACTATTACAGGTCGGGGCGTCCTCCTAGGGTGAAAGTTGAAGAGAACTTATACCCAAAACGAGGCCAAACACACAAAACTATCAGGTAGGGCACCTTTTTTACATGTGGGTCACTGTCTTTGGATTGCTCTACGCAGACTATTGCCTGCTGGAATCAACAGAGGGTGGCACCGCCGGCCTTCGCCCGCCTGCAGCCCTTTCTGCCTTCTCCTTCTGCTTCAACTCCATCAAGCCATGTACCTCTGGGGAACTCAGCAACTCTTGCGAGGAGTATCTGAGAAACCTTGCAGGGGAGTTTCTGAAAAATCTGCATCCCATAGAGAGCCTGGTAAGGACTGACTACAGCATTTTGGTGCCTAAAGCGAACCTTACAATAATTTCTAATAGCACCCAGCTGACAGTACATGTCATCCCTTCCACCACACTTGCAACAATATGGAATGCGCACCACACGCGGGTCCTCCTCGGGTAGCATGAGGGCCCCCACGGTGCAGGCTTGAAGCCTTGCGGAGTTTGCAAGAGTTTCTAGCTGGAAAGTCTTAAGCTGACGGCTTTGGAAAACGCGCCGGCAAAACAGTTTGCGATCAGACAGCTTGTGCTCCCCGAGTTCTTTGACGAGCTTTGCCGCCATGTCGGCAGCTTCAGCGCCACCGCAGTCATCACGGACCAATCTCAGCGGCATTTGAATCGATCTATGCAAACATAACCTTTGTTCAATGTTCATGCTTGCACCGGCAGTTCTGATAGCGTTGAACTGCCCCATGTATGCTAAGAATACGTGTCTCCTGGGCATGAACCTTCAAAAAAAAAACAGTGAAACGGCAGACACCAAATTCCCAAAGAGTCTAAACCCACCAAGGCCTACATCACCACTCCACATCTCCCGAAACGAGACCCATCAGCCCAGCAACGAGTTTAAGGTTTGGGGCTTGAATGACTGCAGACTGGGGTCTCGACATGATGAAAGCATCGAACCCTGCCAAAGGGACCCCAAACTTTGCCAGGGGAAGCTCGATCAAGGCAACACCGTAGGTCCGAAGAAGCCGGAGGCCCCAGTCGGTTTCCTTCAGCTTGTAGAAATATACTATAAGATATTATAATATACTATAAATATACTACAATATACTATAAGATATTATAAATCTACTATAATGTACTACAATATACGACAACGTACTATGGTAGCCCTTCAAACAGGGCATAAGTCCTGTTACCTATATCCCATGAACCTTCTGGTAGGAAAATCACAAGCCACGGGCACCGCCCCCGTTTAGACTATAGGTCATATACGTATATGTACTCCCAGATAACATTGTTGTGCAGGGATTAGTCTGTCTACAGCCGGGTTCTAGGACCCCAGGGATATGTGGGAATCCCCTTAAGGATTATATGAGCTATAGTCTAAACTCCTGGTATCCCCCTTAGTAACCCCTACAGTAGTCCCCTATGTAATCCTTATATATCCCTCTTTAAGGAGTTTAAATTATGGCTCATATAGGGCTAGTTTTGAGGACTACCTATATCTGCATTTGCTCTGCACGTCAATTTGCAGTACCCTGCTTCCACGGGTGTGGCAACAGGTTGGGCTTCAAGATCAAGTGTCTTTATTGTCAGAATGCCATGTTTGATGACGACCTACTGTGGAGGTACTAACTCAGAGCTACTAGTACACTTTCAGTCTTAGACTGCACACCCTGAACACCTAGACCTGAAGCCAACAGCCCTAACTTCTAGGCCCTGAACCCTATTATTGTCACTACTATTACATATTATCATGATGACTATTTTAACATATTATACGGTAATATACCCCCTAAACCCTAAACCTTGAACCCTAAACCCTACACCCTAAACCCCTAATCCCTAAACCCCTCAACCCCTACACCCTAACACCCAAACTATTTGTAGATTTTGTGCGAGTCTGCCTGGTCAGGGCGCTCCGGCACTCGAGGATCCACGCCATCCAGAAGAAAGTTGGCAACAGACAGCCGGGAAGCCTGTTTAGGGTTTAGGGTTTAGGGGTTTAGGGTTTAGGGTTTAGGGGTTTAGGGTTTAGGGTTTAAGGTGTGTTTCTGGTTTAGGGTTTAGGGTGTTTATGGATTTGGGAACTAGGTACTTGGAGGGTCATGGGTACTTAGGAAGTGGATTAATATTGGGGATAATTGGGGTTATTATATGGCTTATAGGGATTATGAACCTACTTACTAAGTCCCCATGACCCTCCAAGTATTAGGGGTTTGCTGATTAATGTCTAGGGATAGGCTTTACCTAGGCCCTCCAATGTAGTACCTTTTTGGTAGTCCTAATAAGAACCCTAACCAAAAAAACATACCAAACCCAAAAAGGAACTACATTGGAGGGTCTAGGTCTAGGTACTAACCTAAACCCTAAACCCTATACCCTAAACCCTATACCCTAAACCCTAAACCCTAATGCTTGCAAAAGGTAGAGACGAGGGTTCAAACGGGGATGCCTTTTGAGGAGATTGCAGGGCTCCGAGCTCCCTTTTGAAGGCTACACTGGCTTGCTTGCAGAAACTCCCCGGCGACAGGTACTGATGAAACCAGACATGACAAACCCAGAGGGTCCATGTACCCAATAATTAGGTACTTAGGATTTGGGTAATAAAAATTTTAGTACTGGTTTTGGGTAAGTATATGATTATTAGGTACTTGGACCCTTAGGGAAAAGGACAGCAAAGCTTCCTGCACTTGCAGCTGACTGAGGTGTGCAAATCTCAGGCCTCCGGTAGCAGATGCCAATCTTCCACATGAAGTAGGCTGGCCCGAGGCTTTCGATGAGCCTGTGGGAATCTCTCAACATTTGGGCACTTTATATGTACTATAGAAATGCTTGCCAAAACAAAATCGGGTTCAAGAAGCCCTGGTACATTTGAGGGGGACTGAGGGCTACTTGGATTATATGGGGACTACATGAGTAGCGTTTTGTGTCTGAACCTAGTAAGATTATATTCCTTGTATAAGATACTATACCCCAAAAGGAGGATATAATCTTACTCTATAATGGGTACCATAGTATCCCCAAATTAAATACTACTCACATGGAGAGTATGTCACTATGCAAGGTTGGAGTCGCAGGATATATGGAAGACTAGAATCAGAAGTACTTGAAACTCGGCATCTGGCACATGAACCAATGGATTCTAGCAACCATCGTAGGCTCCTTCTGTGAAGTAGCGAACTAGTAGCACACCCACTTATTCGTAGCCCCCAAGGATCTCGTCGACAGATCGCCAAGTGTATAAGTCGCGTGCCAAATGTGAGCGCAGGGAGAGGAATGTTGCTGACCGCGGATCATCGAAGCAGCTAGGCCTGGATACCGTCGAGGCTCAGGCAAGATCATATGATAAAGAAAACCTCCCACGAGCAACAACAGGCATAACATGACACACATGACCGATCACCTAATATACCATGGTAGTTTCCATTTTCTTTTCCATTATCCCTATATAACCCCAATATACCCTATACCCTAGTTCCTGGTGGTCACACGGTCCAAGTCAGAAAAGTGACAGCAGCATAACAGGTAAGTGGCCGGCTTGGACGGATCCTGGTTCAGGAAGGGCCTGAGCTCAATACCCTAAACCCTAAACCTTAAACCCTAAACCCTAAACCTTAAACCCTAAATCCTAAACCCTAAACCCTAAATCCTAAACCGCGTGTTTAGGATTTTTTGTTTTTTTCATCGGACCGTTTTCCTTTGCAGGAATGCTATACACAGCAAGGCCAGTCCCAGGTCCCTTTCCAATCTCCCATTAGCCCCCAGCACCACTTACAGGCGCAAGGGATTAGTGTTTAGGGTTTAGGGTTTAGAGGATTCAAAATATTGTGGCCCTAAACCCTAAACCCTTCCCCCACAAAACAACTTTGGGGATGTGAAGGCTAGACCCAGAACCCTAAACCCAGACCCATAAACCAACCGCACCAGCAGGAGCGTCCAGAAGTTAGTGGCCCCTGTTTGAATGGTCCCCGTAGTCAGGACTACGGGATGTGGGCGTGTAAGTCTACATTATATGTATACACATGTATTCATTGTTCCCCCCCCAGAAAATTACCTGTGCTATATATATATATATATATGTGTGTATATATATGTATATATATATATGTATACATACCTATCTATAGAATACATAGATAGATAAGTTGAAGTCCTTTGTGCGGGAACCTCATCTGTGAGGGACCCACTCGCAAGGAAAGCCCGCCACCAAGAGGTCCTCAAGTCATGGTAACGTGGATGCTCGTGGATGTAATCCCCCTTAAGTAGATAGAATATGGGGTATGTGAGGATCTGATTCTAATATACCCAAAGCCATATTCTATCTACTTAAGGGGGACTATATACTACAAAGAGTATTAGGTTGTAAAGTTACCTAGCACAGAAATACATGCATCCCACTGCGGAGGTTACATGGGGACATCATGTGCCTTGTGTTTAGGTCTACTTTAAAGCACCATGACTATCTACAATGACATACCATTACATTGACCGCCATGAAAGGCTTTAGGATGTGGAACAGGGATAATTGCAGCATGTCCCGACCTAGGTTGTACCTAGGTTGTAAGAGAAAGCCAAGAGTGTCTGAAGAGTATGGGTTCGAGCTGTGGCTCGGGCAGCATGCAGCCCGGCATTTGAGGCTTGCATGTTGGGGCACTCATTGTGGGCAAATCCAAAGGACCGAGCAGCGAGGTACAGTCGTCAGACAAACAGGTTGACAACAGCTATGGGTGCGCATGACGAGTATATTCTGGTTGAAAGGTACAAATGCAAGCAATACTGATCAACATATACGAGCAGCGGCAACATGAACTCTAATATCAACAGCGATCAGAATCAGCTCCAATTCGCCTCTGCCCTGGCCGCAAGACATTCAGAGGTCTCCTCCTAATCTATCCTGGTTTAGGGTTTAGGGTTCAGGGTTTAGCCCTGCCGCCACCGCACCAGGGACATTTTGGACGTTGGCCTCCCCAAGAAATTGTGGACTCGCCTGGAAAAGCCTGATGCCAAAATGGCAGTGTTAGTACGAAATTGAAGCAATGGGGTATAGAAACTATTACAAGAAACAAAACAGAGACTACAGCAGGAACCGATTACTCCAGTAAATAACCTGCTCCTCGGATCTTCACCGGCCGAGACAACCAGCGCACAGCTTTTAAGATTGGCACGGGCAATCGTGACAAAAAGATCAGCTTGACAATGACTATGCTCAATAACAAGAATGACACTCTGGATATAGAAAATATGGCGCCGCCTCATTTAAGCCCTTAACCCTAAACCCTAAATCCTAAACCATACCCCAGAAAAGACAGCATTTGGAGGATCCTAGCTGGTGCAGGATCTGGCTCTTCGTCACACTGAGTAGGGGTCTACCTCCTGCACGCCAAAGGCAGAGTGCACTACCAAAGGTTTAGGGTTTGCCATCCACTGCCTTATTGCTACCATTGTAGACCCTGACCGCAAACCTTAAACCTGAAATCCTGAACCCTAAACCCCAAAACCTAAACCCCTTAAACCCCAAACTGTAGGATTCTGCCGGCCTGGCTGTCCTTCGGCGACAATTTACAAGCCTTCAGCTCGGGAGACACCAAAGAGACAAGGTGGGGTTCCTTTAAAGGACAACTGGGGGCTTCCCAACCATTTTGGATACCTTATTATCAGGGGTTATATAGCGATTATATAGGGGTAACATAGGGGTTATATAGGGATAGTGAAAAATGGAAACACTAGTATTTAGGGTTTAGGGCTTAGGGTTTCCCAAAATTAGGGGTACGATGCCGGGGGGTGGGCGGGGGCGGGGGGGTCCCTATAGTAAGGACTATATAGCATCGGGGTCTATATTGGTGTCCCCCTACTTCGGGAAACTAACCATGCTCTTGCAATGTAGGCATGGTGGAGAGCCACATGGAACAAATCATGGAAAATCAATTGGAAGCTGGGATCTTTCAGGGCTTCGTAGGGATTGGAATGTGGCTCATTGCGATGATACAGAAGGATTCTAACTCTAAACCCTAAGGGGGGCCGTATGGGGCTTGAGGCCTGGGGTTACCCCCAAATTGGTGGTCCCTATTTGGGAGCCCCTTTAAGGGGACCTCTCTTGGAGGAAAACATCCAGGAACGAGGGAGGCAGGGTTTAGGATGTGCTCTCACTACATACACACCAGTGACTACTAGAAAACATCACTTCTATTTTTGTGGCTTACCCTAAACCCTAAACCCTAAATCCTAAACCCTAAACCCTTATGGCTATAAGGAAAACTAGCACTACGGTCGCACCTAGGAGTTCAGCTCAAAACTGCAAATTGCAACTCCTAGCCTGGACATGGCGACGAATATAATCCCAATACAACCCCAAAATATCCCCAAGATGTCCCCAAAATATCGCCAAAATATCTGCAGAATATCCCCAAAATATCCCCAAAATATCTGCAGAATATCCCCAGAATATCCCCAATATATAACCAATATATCCCGAACATATCCCCAATATATCCGCAATATATCCGCAATATCGGTAGTTCAATGAAGGTGGAGGCAACCTTGACTCTAGTGGAAATCCCCGAATATAGGGTTTGGTTTAGGGTTTCGGGTTTAGGGTGGGGGCCTCCAAAGGCGACATCAACTTTCTACAAAGCACTAATAGGATCCCAATAGAACCCTATTATACTATAGCAGTTTCCATGTTCTTTTCCATTTTACCAACATATCCATTATACCCATTATATTACCAGCTAGCCGATGCCTAAACCCTAAACCCTAGACCCTAAACCCATTGGCTGGCTGAGCTGGCCGCTTTATGGTGCACATCACAGTGTCCGGACCTTGGTACTTTGCATCGCAAGCGAAAGTGGGACACCAAGTGAGTAGTGCTTTTTTTGGTGGTTGAACCTAGTAAGAGTATATTCCTTATATAAGATACTATACCCGCAAAGGAGGATGTAATCTTACTCTATATTGGGTACCATACCCCAAATAAAATACCACTCAAGTAGACTGTCTTGCTACAGGGCTACTCCTCAACACCAGGGCTGCCTGCCTTGTACATCGTTGAAATCACATGGTCCCAAATGAAGAAAAACAGAAAACATGCTGTTCAGGGTGAGCCCACAGCAGCTGAGCAACGGGCCCTGCCAGCGCACCCTCCAGGTCGGAAAACACATGCTGTGGCTTGATGGTTCTTTTCAACAAGCGCACGCTGCCTGGCGTACCTGAGGGGTTTAGGGTTTGGGTCTTGGGGGTTGAGGGTTCAGGGGTTTGAGGGTTAAGGGTCACGGGTTGCAGGCATTCTGATGGTAACTTGAAATTTCCCACAGGAAAGGTGACATCATGAACACCCTCGCTCTATCACATTCGGATCCTTGTTACCCTGCCAGTTGTTCAAAGGAAACCCTCCCTGCATCCCCTTCTGCTGCGTGTAATAAAGTTAAGTTTACCCTAAGGATCCAAGGACCCACATAATAGGGCTTTAGGGCCCGAATACCATTAATACTATAGCATTTGGACCCTAAAACCCACTTATTTGGGTCTTTGAACCCCTGAGGTTTAAGAAATGCCCAGTACCCCGTATTCGCTGTAGGACGGGGCTTACAAAGTGCAGTTCTCTGCATGGCGGATGCGGACTAAACCCTCACCTTACCGTGTCTTCCCTCACGAGGTTCAAGGGGATCTAAACGATCCCTACTTGGCCCTATTTACTTCAAAGGGACTCATCGGAAACAACGGATCCCGTAGATGCCTTAATCTGTATTGCAGGTTTTGGAGTACTCATTCTTCAAGGTCCTCTGTTCGTTTAGGGAGAGGGCCACACTACTCGGGATGCACCATTAGTTCACAGTAGCAAAGTACACGAATGGTCTATAGTATAGCAGTTTTATTTGGGGCCGGCACGTTCTCAAAATTAAGGGTCCCTCTGTATACGTCTGCAAAATGCAACTGCTCACATCGTGGGAACCCTGCCTGACGAGTGGGCTGATGACACGGCAAAGGAGGCGGTGTCACCCAGGTACTCCTGGCAGAAGGGGCAAGGCAGCCCTAAAACATAGCAAGGATGATGCACAAGAATTATTACTCACAGTTATAATACACATAATATTGTGATGGTAAAATGTAAAACCCCTAATCTCAGAACCCTAGACCCCAAATAATAAATGCGGAATCGACGCTGAATTCTAATCCCCAAAGCTTTTAACTCCAATCCCTAAAGCCCAATCCCCAGGCCTTATGGCCCTTACTCCCTAATCCCTTAATCGGAAACCATACCCTTCGGAAACCATACCCTAAACCCTAAGCCCTAAACCCTAAAACCCTAAACCCTAGTCCATGAACTGAACTATTTCAAGGTGCCTGCAGGGCAATGCCAGCCACAAGTGGGGTGCCGCAGATGGCGACGTTCAGCCCGTGCGCATCATCCACCAACTGAGAGCCTAAATCCGTCACAAAAGGGCACAGGGGCTAACTACTATGATGGGGTTCTATAGGGGTTCTGTAGGGATAATGGAAAAGAAAATGGAAACAACTATAATGGGGTTCTATAGGGGTTATGTAGGGATAATGACTATGGGTTGTATAGGCATTGTATAGGGTTTAGGGTAATATAGGGATAATGGAACATGGAAGCTACTATAGGGTTTAGGGTAATTTAGGCATAACGGAAAAGATAATGGAAGCTACTATAGGGTTTAGGGTTATATAGGGATAATGGAAAAGATAGTGGAAGCCCTTTAGAAAAGATTGAAGGGATTTTTAGAGGGGCACAGGGGCTATCTATGGGATGTATGGGTATCGTATGGGAGTTTTCTGAGAGCATACAGGGAACAAAACTCATTTACGGCAAAGGATTGCACGAACCAAAGCGTATTTGAGCTTCCCACCAGAGCCAGCATAGAGAAGCTGCCGAAGGCTTTCTGCCCAGTCTGCAGCTGACCTGTCACACTGAACCCTAAACCCTAAACCCTATGCATGCGTAGAAAGGCCCCTTCACTGAGCTTCTTCTTGTCAGTTGCGCTTTAATAGTTTCGTGCGTTCGCCTATATTATGGGCGGTTGTCAAAATTAGGGTCCCCTTTATCCCTATTAATAGAACCCATTATAGTAGTTTCCATTTTCTTTTCCATTATCCCCCATATAACCCCAATATAACCCTAAAATTACCCTAATGGGTACCATGATTTTGACAACCACCCATATACATCATCTCAGACTGGGCCCGACGCCAAGTCGCGGCATCCTGCTCAGCGCGGAGTACTTCATCCACTTGCTCGTCCTGACCGATTTAGGCTGCGGAATCATGTGGGTGGTTGTCAAAATAGCAATCCCTTTTTGGGTACCTTGGATATTAGGTGCCATACTATAATAGTGACCCAATTTTGACAACCACCCATGTTTTGAAGCCCCGCTTTCAAAGGCCTCCATAACATCTGAGGTTGCCCGCCTCATCGACCTCGTCGTCACTGTCAATAGCAGCCCGCTCCTTCTCTTTTGACATGGGTGCACGTGTTAAATCGGTCTGAGCTGCCTGCTTGTGCTTCAGCATGGAAACTGAAACCCCGAATCCTAAACCAAGAATCCTATAGCCCCCCTTAAGTAGAATATGGGGTATATGGGGATCTCACTATAATATACCCAAGGCCATATTCTATCTACTTAAGGGGGACTATATCCATGCCAGCAGTGAACCCTGGCCAAGTAGCCTCCTCAGCCGTCTCAATCTTGCGGGGCGCCTTTGCAACTTTCTTGGCCTCAGCGAGCGTCGTAGGGAATTCCACATAAACTGCCCAAAGCTAATTTCATGCGACCGCGGGACCTTCTGTCCAGGATCCTCTTTCGTTGTGCATAAGCTGAGGTAGTCCTGCATTGCTGGGTTAGTCATCACTGCTACCACAAGCACCAAACATGTGACAATGACTACAGCTACTACATCTGTTGTCATTGCTGCCGGTATCGCTGTAACGATGCTTCTGCTGTCGCTGTTGATGTTTGGGGGTTTTCTCGAAAAGGGGTGCCTATTTGGACAATAGGGAGGGACATTATGCGGATTGCAGAGGGACATTGCGAAGGGATAAGGTGTCCCGCAGGGTCCGTACCAGAGGGAACCCTCGAAAAGCTCTCATCATGTTCCTGCTATTTTAGCATTGAAAAAAGTGTGGTTTCACGGACCTCGCCAGGCAGCATGAAGCTCGAAGCCTCCAATGTCTCCTCGCGCCGGGCTGGAGGCATCTCAAAAAATGATTTTGCAGAGGATTTAGGATTCAGGGTTCTGCTGGACATACATAATATACATACATATATATACATATATATACATATATATTAGGTGTACAGTATATGTCTGTATTTGTACATATAATGTATGTATATACACATACATGCATCGGGAGCTTCTAGGTATGCTGTTGGAACTGTACAGGGGCACGTAAAAAGACGCATGTGCGGATTATTGGGCGGCTTTATAGTGGTGATGTGGGTTGTTATGCGGGTTGTTTCGGCGTGTGGCATGCAAGTATCCGTACATATGTATGTATGTATGTATGTATGTATGTATGTATGCATGCATGCATGGTATGGACTTTACGTATATGAACCTGCATACACGTACCCGTACATATGCTGATGTGCCTACTTGCACACATGTATATGTACAAACATCCAGACGTAAACATATGTACATATAAAAAGTCAAACCGTACACCCTGAACCATAACCCCTACGTGCTCAACCCTAATTAGCTCCAATCCTTGGTCTCCGGAAGCATGGTCAGCCAGCCTCGACACTGCAAGAGTCCCGCACACGGGCTTTGCCAGGGTTGTGGGCTTTTGGTATTGCTATGTTGTATATCTAGGGAGATGATTTAGATAGGTAGCTTACAAGAAACAATCCCATGGTTACCTGGAGGTGCCAGGTGTACTGCGCAAGGCTCGCAGTATTGACCATCACCCAGCTGGTGGTTGCTTGAAATTGGTGGTTCCCTAAACCCTAAACCCGTAAACCCTAAAGGTAAGGTTTAAGGCTGCGGTCTAGAATTTAGGGTTGCTCCCTGACTGACAGTATGGGCAATATACAACAGTGGATACTAAAAGTCCTGCACGACCCTAGGTACCTTATACCTTGGGAATAATGGTACTATAGTATATCAAGGTCATGCAGGATTTTTAGTATCAACAGTATTACAAGGCTTATGATGGGGACCCCAATAAGGTACCCCTAATTTTGGGAAACTCCCATATGAACTATAGTCTAAACTCCGTAAAGGGGCTTATACAGGGGACTATATAGGGGACGACTATAGGGGTTATTAAGGGGGATACTAGGAGTTTAGACTATAACCCCTTATAATCCCCTATATAATCCCAGTTTCCATTTCATTTTCCATTTTCTTTTC
>CAJNIZ010009830.1:0-12892 GCA_905231905.1 Symbiodinium pilosum
CCTGAACTCTGAAACCCTAAACCCATAAAACCCTGAACCCATGAAAGCCTAAACCTTGAACCCTAAACCCTAAACCCATAAAACCCTACACCTTAAACCCTAAACCTATGACACCCTGAACTCTGAAACCCTAAGCCCATAAAACCCTGAACCCATGAAAGCCTAAACCTTGAACCCTAAACCCTAAACCCATAAAACCCTAAACCTTAACCCGGCCTGGGCCTCCGTGAAGTTCAGTTTCCTGGAACTGCTGATGCAGAGCTGCACCTCCTGCGTAGGCAGCCACATGCCCGAGCTTAAGATGGGTTTAGAGTTCTTATATATTTAGGGTTTAGGGGTGGATTCAAGAGTTGCGCCGCTTTTGGGTTTATGGCTCTCAAATTTGACGCAAAATACGGTAGTAGTTTGAATTGTAGTTTGCATGTTCTTTTCTATGTCATTCGCCTTTACTGGGGTAATATCCATAAGGTTGGCGGCTTTGAAGTGAACACCCCAGATGTGCACTTCCCAAGTCTCCTGAAGGGACCTGTAAGCACTCAACAGCAAGCCTGAAACGCAACGCGCACCTTAGGGTTTAGGGTTTAGGGTTGGTTTAGGACTGGGTATGTGCTCTTAGGGGCCGTAAGGATTTTTTGGGTTTCGGAGCGAAGGGCTTCGGGTGAAAAACATCAGGTGGGCGATGCCTTGAACATAGTACCAGGCGATATTAGCTATAGTCTGAAGTCCTTAAAGGGGGGCTTTTAAGGGATAATACAGGGGACAGCTATAATTAGGGGTTATTGAGGAGGATACTTGGAGTTTAGGCTATGGCTCATATACTGCTTAAGGTTCCGCATCCATCACCCTCCCTGCATGATTAAAACCTTGCTAAGCAGTCGGCAGCTTCCTGACTGCTTGCAGACGAGATGTGGTTTCGTGAAGACATAAGCAGCCATGCATTAAGGCGCGAAGACATGAGAGTTGCTCAACACACAGCGCGGACATGTAGGGATATTAGCAGATTCTGGGAGCTTAACTAAGGGACGAAAGAAGGAACCCATGATATACCCCTGAACCCTAGGCCCCAAAACCTACAGCTGGAAGCCTATAACCTGCGGGCATCTGATCTGCATGTAGTGACTTTCTATGTCAACACGGGGGCTTTGGTAACCTGAAATATGATTGTATGCGTATGGAGTAGAAATCAAAACCATATGATTGACAATAGGGCAATGATCGTTTTGGGGTTGAAGTTCAACACAAACCATGTCTTAACCAACAAATCCTGAGCCCTAATTCCTAGACCCTAAGCCCTAAACCCTGAATCCTGAACCCTAGCTAAATCCTATACCCAAAGCTCTAAGTACACCCGACACCATACCTTAATCCTAAGCCATCAACCTTTAGCTCTCAACCCTGATCTATCTCCCTTACAAAGACCGCTCGGCCCACAATGACAGTAAATTTTTCCCTCGAACACATAAATCAGGGTTTAGGGCTATCATGCTATGCATGGTAGTTTGCCAACAATAAGGTACCCTCATCAAATGACCCCTACTTTGCAATTCCTCATCATAGAAAACCCTCATAATGGCCCTAACCGCTGAACCCTAAACCTTAAACCCTCCACGCAAAACCTTAAACCATCAACCCTCAGGCCCATACAAACTTACCACTACTTCAGATTCTCAAATAGCCATAATCTCGAAATTTCAAACCCAAAATGACCCCGGCAAACCCTAAGTAATGGTAATCAACCTTAAACCCTAAACTCTAACCTTAAACCCAAACCACAAAAACTAAACTCTAAACCCTTGGGGGTTCTTGGAATCAAACTGGCTTACCTTTAGTTCGCTAGGAATAAATGAAGGGATCCTTATAGTGGTCTCTATACATTATAGTAGCTTCTCCTTTCTTTTCCATTCGTTCATTCTCAACCCTAAACCCTATAGCAGTTTCCATTTTCTTTTCCATTCCTTCATCCCCAACCCAAAACCCTAAACCCTACACTGCAGTAGTTTCCGTCTTATTTTTTCCTTCCAACCCTAAACCCTAAACCCTTGACCCTCATTCTCAGCTAACCAAAGGTCAGCTGGGGGACCTCAGGCTCGAAGTCGAGCTGCGGTGCACGTTCCAGCCAGGCCTGCGTCTTTGAGGGGTTTAGGGTTTAGGGTTTAGGATTTAGGGTTTAGGTGTGCTCCAAACGGGGAAGCGGTAGGCTTGGGTTGAGAGTTTAAGGGTTTAGGGTATAGGGCTCAGGATTAGGGTTTCAGTTTAGGGTTTGGGGTTCAGGGTTTAGGCAAAACGGTGGAACTGTAGGGGCATATCTTTTTAGAATATGCTTCAGAGTGAATGGTAGAATCAAGTAGAATAATGCAGAATCAAATGGACAAACTTCATAGAACATCAAATGGAACCTGGAATTCTGTAGGGATTGCGTTATCAGGGTTGGGATGAAGGGGCCTATCTAACGAAGATATGTTTTTGGGTTACGAGTAGCACGCTGTAGTTATGTAAGGGCTGCACTTCAGGAAAAGTTCTCCACAAGAATTATACAAGCTTCTGAACCTCCCCGCTTCAGGTCAACAACCAGAGTGTCGATAACCAAGTGGGAAGTGTATATGCGGGCGTACGTCAGGGCTATACAAAGACTACGGGCTCAACAGCTGAGGTATACGCGGCTTACATGAACTTCGAACATCCAATGCTAACTCCCCCCCTTTACTTGCCTTTTACTTACCCCAGGGATATGTTGGTACGCTGGGCAAAAGGTGCAGCATGGGCGATCCCAATTTAATTGAATAAAGAAGGGGGCTCTCAAAGCGGGATCTGTCCTGGGACAGTGTTTAAGTCCGAGATCTAAAGGCATACCCGTCCCCAAATTAATATAAACACTCCCCCAAAACATGAGACGCAAAGGCGTATGGGTTGTCATGGTTTGTGGCGGGGAGGGCTTGTGACCTTGGATGCGTGCCCAAAAGCATGGTCCCATTTGTGAGGTCCTATGAAAACTATTCAAAATTGTTGAAGGGTACATACGGTGGCCTTCACCCAAGTGGTGCGCGTCAACAAAAGAAGATTGGGCACACTTGCAGTCACTTGCAGGGCAGTCTTTACCAGTCTACCGGGAGGGCCTGGATGAGACTCCACAAACATTTGGCTACGGGACTACCGGACGCCTACCGCACGCAATTCCTGACAATTCCTAATGCAAGCCTGCGAACTCCACCTTTTTCTGTCTCTTTCGGCAATTTCCATTTCAAGGGCGATCCTTTTCCCCTTCTCTTCCACAAGTTGACCAACCAGACGAGTATCTGAGCGTTTCGAGACATCCTTCTCGATGTCAAGCTGGGTCTGGCGCTGGCGCTGCTTCTTCTCAAGGTCTCTGATCACGCTGTCTCTGTATACAATGTGCGTTAGCGCGGTCTGAGCCTCAACCTTCGCATTCTCTTGAAAACTGCTGGAACTGAGCGATTGCCGCGGTTGCAGAGGTTCCAGGGGTGTATGAGGATTTTCTTGGTTGGTACAAAGGCCTAAAAAGTTTCCAGTGGAATGTTGTCTATTTGAGGTGCCCCATACCATAATTACACAAGAAACCTGAAACCATCGACTGGCAATTAGTGATGCTTCTACATTACTTGGGTCTCATCTCCCAAGTTTGACAGGAATGATGAGGGTTGAGGGGTTTAGGGTTTACAGGGCAGTTTCTGGGGATGTGCAGCCCCTTGCTTGACGGAGCATGAACTCGTTCCGCCATCACAATACTGAACAGCATTTGAATAGTAGAGTGGTAAGGGTTCGGGGTTTAGGCTAAACCCTGAACCCTACACCCTAAACCCCTAAATCTCTAAAGCCCCAATCCCTAAACCCCAAATCTTAGGCCTTGGTTTCCAGGGAGTCTACCTTGAACCCTTAAAGTCCTTGAAACCCCGAAGATCATATCTAGGGTTCTCAATATTGGGGGAAGATTAGGATAATATAGGGTTATGTTAGGGTAATGGCAAATAAATTGGAAACTACTATTTAGGGTTTAGGATTTTAGGTCAGGGGAGCCCTTGGGAGACACCAGCAAATTTTCTGCCCATGCAGGCCGAAGTGGTCTCATTTAGTCTCTTCATGGTTTGGGTCCCTGATATCATCCGGCGGCCCCTAATATACCCTAAACCCTCAATCCTAAACCCATATTCAGGGAATCCCAAACAGGCACCATGTTTCTGACATTGCAGGTGGAAGCCCTCGCCTGCTGAAAGAAAGTTGGCAAACTACTCGGGATATCGCTTCCCCGAAACGATCAAAGGCTTAGAGTTTAAGAGTTACAGTTTTAGGGTTTTAGGGCTTAGGGATCAAGATTTAAAGAGTCTAGGATTATGGCTTAGAGTTTAGAGTTTAGGGTTTGGAGTTTAGGGTTTTAGGGCTGAGGGCCCGATGGCGGAGAACTAAGTGGGGGAACAATGGAAAAAGACATGGATGCAGGTAACGGGTGGTATAAGGATGATGATGCAGCGGCCTATGTAATTAGAATGGGGCAGCTGGTGATGTTTCATACTGAAGTGTTATATAAGGATCTTAAGAGAATAATCTGATAACGCATCCTGCCTCTATGTTACACCCAAAACCCATATCTCCCAACCCCAAAGCCTAAACCCCAAGCTCCAAACCCTAAACCCCAACCCCAAATCCCAACTCCAACCTCAAGGAAGAGCTCATCTGGAGGGTGATCCAGCCTCAGAGCGCTTGCCATCCTCTCAGCTTTAAGTAGCGGCCAACGAATCACAAGCAGAGGCATATGTAGAGATATCGGATATAAAGCGTCTAGAAGCAACCCGCAGAAGGTGGGGGGTATCCACAAAAAATTGCCTTATGTTCTTTTTTGTTCCTGGTCAAGAATTTGTCCCTGAAGCTATGAGGAGAGGAACGTGGGACTCCCCGCATCCGGGACCTTCCTAGGACCGATTTGGGCGAGGCAGGGCTTCTCAAAAAAGGAAATCTGTTTGGACCTCCCATATGTAAGGAATATGAGGAGATCATGGGGGTCCCCTAGGGCTTAGGGCTTAGGGTTTAGGGCTGAGGGTTTAGGTTCTGATATGCAGAGATGATGTCAACGTTATGCCAACCGGCCAGCACGCCTGAACTCCAAACCCCACGCCCAACCTAGACCCGACAGCTGCGCTTCAATGTGATCTCATTTTTGAGCTATAGTCTAGACTCCTAGTATCCCCCTTAATAACCCCTATAGTAGTCCCCTTTATAATCCCCTATATACCCCCATTTAAGGAGTTTAGATTATGGCTCATGTAGATCCTTTTTGTGGGTATCTGGTCTCTGTAGACTTCCCCCCGTACCATCTATACATCCCAACGGCCCACCAACACAGCCTACACAGTCTATTCAAGGGTGGTTGGGGTGGGTCCTGGTAAGCTCCAAACTTCAGAGCCTGAACAGCAGCAGGTGCCCACCCCCCTCCCCCCACCACACCGGCCTCTGATACCATGTACGACCCCAAACCCACCCACACCTCCTCAACCCTCAACACCCTGCACCTTAGATCAGATCCCTTAAGCTCAGCCCTACTTGAAGTGGCTTCGATTTTCTCAAGTGAAACCCTGATCAATCTTTGATAGGGACCCCGTAGCCCCCTCATAATCACCATGAATCCACACGTCCCTTACGGATTCAAGACTAGGTTTTCACGTCGAGCAGCTTCGCATATGCCCAAAGCAAGCGCGTGGCCTGTTCCAGCATATGCGATGCAGGGAACCAGGTATGGGGTTTCCAACTTGCAGTTTGCTTGATACCTGGTGACTTACCGGTCTTAAACAGCGACCACCTACTTCCAGCAGTGAAATCCTCCCTGCACGACGAAAATATATGCTCTGTCAATCTACTACATTGGCCTTGTGAATGGGGAATTATTACGAGTGAGATCGGTGGACTGTGCGCGCTACCCGTGCTTTATGTAAATCCCCCGGTCCTAATTCGGACACAGAACGGTGAATTGCTCTCACTTAACTTTGGCCCATGGCCTTCTGTTGCACACGTCCGGAACCAGAACTTCCCAATCTATGAACTCTAACCCTGAACATTGGACGCTACCTCCTGAACCTTAAATGCCTAAACTCCTAACCTTGAACACTCAAATCCTAGCGCCTACTGCCCCCAACCCTCCATATTCCACTACCCTGAGCACTAAACTCTAAACCCTACCCAAGACCCGCTCCCTGGCCCTCCACAGCGATATTCAATGTTCACTACCCTAAGCCCTAACCTAAACCCTACTTTAAGAAACCCTTAGCCCACACCCCAAACCCTACGCATTAAACCCTACAACATCTTAAATCTTAAGCCCGACACCCTAAAACCTCCACCGTAAGCCCTAAAACCTGAGCCCGCCACCGTAAGCTCCAAATCCTAAACCAGAAGCCCGAAGCCCTAAACTCAGAAACTGTTTGCCTGTGCCGCTGTTGCTTCGGGCAGCGACGCAGCTGCCTGCGCGAGGAGGGCCTGCACCTGGCAGAATTAGGGTTTAGGGTCTAAGGTGTAGGGTTTAGGGTTTAAAGTTTAGGGTTTAAGGTTTCGGATTTAGTAGGGTTTATGGTTTAGGGTCCAGGGTTTCAAGTTTAGGGTTTAGGATTTAGGGCGGGGCTTCCTCAGAGGGGAGGAACAGGGATTTATAGAGATGTATAGAAAGATACTGCACATAAGGACTTATAGGGAAATATGCGTATATGTATAATATGTACAAGTATAGTATATGTAAGGTCTCAGGGTAAGGGCTGGGAGTTAGGGTTCAGGTCTAGGGTTTCTGGCTTCGGGAAATTCCATTCTATGTGCTAATAAGGAAGAGGCATAGGCATCACGGCGGTTGCCAAAGTGCTATATAGCGGTATATTGGGCGCTTTGAGGTGCGGCTGCTAAGTAGGTAAATTGCGAAACACTAGTGTAACTTCGGTTTTCCCCACCTAGCAATGCTCAAATTGATACGCCAGGCAGTAATGTCTATAGCCATTCAACATGATGACGAAACAGTGAGGTAATGTCGAAACCGGAATAACTGCCCAAAGCTTTTCCTTGTAGCCCCCCCCCTTCAATATAAAGATATCCCAAGACCTCATCTACTGGGGGATTATATGGGGAACTAAGAGCCCGCTCATGCTTGTGGTTGCATTCCTCTACCTCTTCCCAACCCTCTGAGCATTGACTCGTCTCTAAAAACCTCCCCTTCCATACACGTGGGCTTCAGTACGCACGTAAGGAGAGTATCCGTTCAAACCACCACGTTGAACTAACGTGCGCGTACTGACTTCGATGCAGCTCCGGGTTACATTATACTGTCTCTGCGAAGGATCATGAGGATAGAACATCGTTTTTCAATTCCGGCCTGTACGTTTCTCCTCGCAAGGCCCTGATATCCCTGACAGAACTGCACATGTGCAGGCCATGGCACGTGATCGTTCCCAGGGTGGAAACCGAATCCTCATTGCAGCTGTTGCGTTGACTCTGTTTGGGTCCACACTGCAGAGGGCTGAATAAACCACGTTTGGGGTGGATTGTACTAGATCTATACGAGCCATAGTCCAAACTCCTAGTACGCATGCCCCTTCTTAGCCCCAAAAAGAATCCCCCGTAGAATCCCTTACATAAGCCTCCCTTCAAGAGACTATAGCTCATATCAGGGCTGTGAAGGGGCAATGTTACTGGTCATTGGAATTGGTGTCCCCTAAAAGAACATTGAAACCCCATACAGGTACGTTTTGAGGGACAGTGGTCCTTGAAGGGCTCCTTTTAGAGTAGCATGTTTCTTTGGGGCGGTCATGGCCGTGTAGCCCTGAACCCTAAACCCTAACCCTTATGTCTTGCTCATGTTTTGGGAGGAGGTGGGATTCTACAGGCTTTGGGGATAAGAGCCCCTACCACAAAGAAACCCCTCTGACCCCCTCACAGTCTACATTCTATATCTATATAGAATATATACATATACATATATCCTAAACCCTAGGCCTTAAACCCATAAAACCCTAAACCCGGAATTTGAAAAACTCCCATATTGATAATCTCGCGGTTTGATGGGGTTTAGGGTTCCGGGGTTTAGTCCTTACGGTTTGGGACTTAACGCTTTGTCCTGATTGATCTGTTGCGCTCGTCCCAATGAGGATATCCCCCAAGGTGCACACTCGCTCAAATTAATCCCTCCCGCTCAGCTCCAACCAGGTTTCAGAGCTTCAGTGAGAACCCCATAGATGTTGTGCATGGACGTCTGAAGCACCACTCTTGACCACAAAGCGTAGGATGATAGGTGATGAGTTTGGGATCCAGTCTGAGGAGAGTGTATTGAGAGTGCATTGATGCTTGGAATGACTACTTGCAAACTGCCCGAGGCCTGATCCAATAGTCCAAGGCTTCGTAGGCGTAAAGCCATATGAAAACGCTCAATTATAAACCACTGAACCCTACATCCTCACGCCTGCATTCGCCACACCCCAATACTCCCCAAAGCCATGAAATCAAAACCCTGAACCCTAGAATAGGCTACGCCCCTATACTTGCCTGAGCTCTCGACCCGGAAACCCTAAATCCTCTACTCTAGTTCCTAAGCCCTGAGCTAGCCTATACAATGAACTCGAAATCCTAACTCCTTCAAGCCCACACCCTAATTCCTAAGCCCCCAACTTGCCAAAATCCAAATTCCTATAACCCTAAACCCTATGCCAATACCGATAACCCTACACCGCAAACCCCAAATTCTATATCCTAAATCCTATGCCTTCACTAAACTAGCTTCAACCCTACCTGGACCTTTTAAAGTAGGTAACATAATGGCCCAAAAGCCCTAAGATCAGCCCAAAGGGCTATTATTCTACATACTGTTAGGGTTTAGGTACACCCTAAAGCCCAGCCCTAAGCCCCGAAAGCTGAGGCCAGGTGCGGGCGCAGGCCCAAAGAATGCCAGATAGGCCTCAAAGAACTACAAAGAGCTTAGGATAAAGGACTTAGGGAAAAGGGCTTTGGGTAAAGTGCTTAGGGTTGAGGGTTTAAGGTTTGGGGTTTAAGGTTTAGGGCTTATTTTTTTCGCACAGCGTGTAAGGCTTAGGGCTTAGGGTGCAGATTTTATGGTTCGGTGTTTAGGGACTGGGGTTAAGGGTTTAGGCTCTGGGGTCTAGAGTCTTGGGTTTGAGGTGGGGGAAGAAGACTCTTTTTCAAAAGGTTTATAGATTCCATTCGGCTTTCCAGAGATTAGTGGCTAAGGGTTTGGGATTCGGATAGGGCTTATAGAGAGAGGTGACAATGATAACAAATGAGTTCTGGACCCCTCCTCCCGGGAAAAACAACTTAAAAAGGCCTTGTACCCAGGGAGCCCAACGCCCCTTCATTGAGGGATATAGGGTTTAGGGTTTAGGGTTTGGGTTTTGTGGCTTAGGATTTAGGGTTGGCAGCCTAATGCCCTTTAATTAAGGAAGATAGGAAGATAGCTTAAATCATATTAGGGACCCTAGTACCATTTAGGGTATTGTCCTTAGTTAAGGGGTATTGGGCTGTCTGGGCGACCTGTTTTCTACGCCAGGTTGAGCTAGGAAAGAAGTGAACCAGCAAGCTTTTAGCAACAAAAGGGCTTTTAACAACAACCGAACGGATTTTTCATCCGATCGTATACAATCATTTTCTTGAAGGGACAATTTTGCAATCCTCAAAATCTGCAAATTCATGTAAGCCTGGCCATCACCACCAAAACTCGACTGACTTTTCAAAATCTAGAAGTTGGGGGTGGGCTGACGAGTTTGCTGGTGACATGAAGGTAGCATGTAACTATCCAACATTTTCAGTAACATTTGGAGCTTTGGGCTTGAGATTTGGGAAGCAGGGGCCCCTCAAAGGGTATATAGGGGCTACATAAGGATTAGATAACGCTCCTGCGGAGTTTTGTAGAGACTAGACAGGGTTTGAGGTCTGGGGTCTGGGGCTGCTTTAAGGATACGGGTGTTTAAGCATCGACGGTTTGCGCATTTGAGTTGAGGGTTTAGGTTCGGGGGTTAGACATGTCGGCTTGGGGGTTTTAAGTTTTCGGCTCGTGGTTTGTGACCTTTGTGGTTCAGCTTTGGGGTTTAGGAACTGGCGGTCGGGTCCGGGGGTCGGGGCTACAACCTCCCCTTGAAACCCAAGTGGGCATTTGGGGGTAAAGTTTTGGGGGTCCCTGTAACGATAATAAGGATCAAAGTAGTTTGGGGTCTATATTTGGATCCCCCTATTTTGGGAAACTACAATCTGGGTGTAGGTCTCCACCCTATAATCATGCAGACCTTCAGAAACAAACCATCAAAAAAGGGCAGATGATTTCAGGTGCTGAGCGTCGCGCCCTGGATTCCGCAGTAACCAAAAGGAGGGACTGATCCTAGGAGTCGGGCAAGGCAGTTGAGGGTTCAGGATTTGGGATTTCTAGGGTTTGGAAGGGTATAGGGGATTCCAGTCGTAGGGATTCTTGATCTAAAGAGTTCGGAATCACCTTAGAGTTCAGGACAGTCTAGTTCTTCGAGTTTAGAACGTTCGGCTTGATTATGGGGGCGGGTCAAGTTAGAGGGTAGGGGATTTGGGATGATTCTTGGCTTGAAATGGTTCAAGGCCTAGGGCTTGAGGCTCAGGGTTCAAGGTGCGAAGCTTTGGATTTGCCTGCAGCTTTGGGCGTCCATTGTAGGGTTGAGCATTCAGCTTCGGCCTCAGGCTATAATGTGGGATCCTCTTTAATGTCGGACCTTAATCAAGGCTAAGGAGAGTCCAACATTACAAGGAAGGGTTTTGGGTTTGGGTTCAATGGCTTCTGCCTTTTTAGCGGGTATCAGGTCTCAAGTGGTGGTTGCTGTCATACTCATACCTGACCGACCTAGTTTTTGTAATGCTCTCCCTTCGGAAGAAGCTCATGGGTTCACCCTGGCCAGCCCACAAAAGATATGAATCAACAATTTGGGACTCTTCCCCGCAAACTGTTGGGCAAACATGCCCTCCCCAACTGTTGAGTGATGCACCAAAAGGGCTAGGAACAGCCTGTCAGGCTGGCAACTTGAGGTTTTCCATTAATAAATGGGGGGGGGCCATTCTAGACCCCAAGATACTGTAATCATCTCCAAGCCTCATAATGGGAACCTGGCTGAGACTTGAATTTGGCACAAGGCTTATTGTTTAAGGGGTCTAACATCCGAAAGGCAGGATACTCAACATATCTGCGGTGCCTTCCTTTCCTCCCCGAAAAGGACCCAGAACCACAGACTGACCCTTGACACAAACGCTAAAGCTTTGCACGCCGTATGTCGTGCAAGTTTGTCGAGCACTCGCCGCAAAAAAGGTTCACCTGGCACAAGCTGTGTGTCCCACAGGGGCCATAGCCATAGCCTAAACTCCTAGCATCCCCCAACCCCTAAAATACTCCTGTAGATATTTCCCCGCACAGCCTCCCTTTAATTAAGGAGTTTAGATCATGGCCCATAAGGGGTTGAGACTTAAGATTTCAGGCTCCAAGCAGGCAAACGAGGACCACAAAGCGAGTGCGCTTGTTTTTCCGGACTCCAATGCCCCATGAGAAATCTCGGGTCTCGCAAAACATGTTCGCCTCGCAGGTGCGGTGTTTGCCGCACAGGCTAGGGAATTGGGATTCCGGACTCGAGGTAGGCAAGTAAGGGCCACGATCCGAGTATGCTTGTTTTTTCAGAACTTCTAGCTGTCCCCAAACAAGAAATTTCAACCTTATTCAAACTCAGGTTTCTGCAAGGGCTGAATGTGGGGGGGTATTCGAGAAATTGTGTTTTCAGCTGTGTCTTGGGAACTCAGCGTGCTAACCACTTTAGCTGCATGATGTAGCCTGTAATCTTACAGGTATGGCCCCTTCACAAAGGCAACCCTGAATCCTCCCCCCAGAAAATTGACTCACCTTAGTAGTTAAGCCCTACTCTGACAGACGAGACCGCGCAGATACACCAACAGTGAACTGGGAAGATGTCCAAAGGCATAAGTTCCCCCTACCATGTCGCGCCATAACCACCCCTAGGTTCCCCCTTAATAATTGAACTTCTCAGGGCGAAGCCAGACCAATTCACCGTCTTTGCAACACCAAAGCCTCAATGTTGAACCAAAAATCTACACCCTCAATCTCAAGCCCTATTACAGACAATATGACCCAAGCTTCTATTTCATCTCCATTTACGTTCTCCCACCCTACACCCTTAACCCTGAACACCAAACCCTCAACCCCTATAACTCGAAACGCCAACCGTGCCTGGGCTCTTGCCAATAAGTCCGTAGGTCCAGAGCATGAAAGACAAGCCGCGGGGCCCTGACATTAGGGTTTAGGGTTTAGGGTGTGGTTGAGGGTTTGGGGTGTAGGGGTAAACCCTAAACCAGAAGTAGTCATGGTGCACTAGTGGTACTAGTAATACTAGTAGTTTAAACTGCCCGCTGTGGTAGTGTTGTTTCTTGGCAGTATGCGGCCTCCTGCCCACAAATTCTGCCAGCGGTCATGCCCGAACCACAAACCATGAAACGGGTGAAAAAACATATAAGGGTTATATAGGGATTATAGGGTAGATATTATTGGGGTTATATTGGGATAATGGAAAAGAAAATAGAAGCTACACCCTAAACCCTACACCCTAAACCGCAGGATATGGTAGGGGCCACTCCAGCATCCCAGCTTTCATTTCATTTTCCACCGCCTTTCCCACTGGAGTAGTGTTTTTCTTTGGAGGTTGAACCTAGTAAGATAATGTTCCTTATATAAAATGCTATACCCCAAAAGGAGGATATAATCTTACTCTATATGGGGTACCATAGTATCCCCAAATTAAATACTACCCACTTGATTCTCCATTATTGGGTGTAAAACTCCGAAAATCTAGACCCACCCCCCAAAACCCTGGACCCCAAACCCTGGACC
>CAJNIZ010009832.1:0-12537 GCA_905231905.1 Symbiodinium pilosum
TTCATTTAACAGATCAAGTGTGTGTAACCTGCCTAGCGCAAGGAGGGATGGTGTCACGACCAGTTCTGCATTTTGCTCTCCCATGAAATTGATTTTACATGCTTGAAGACACATATTGCATATTGCACCTAGAAAACATTGCAGAGGGCAGAACCACCATGTCTTGCTGCTGTGCCACTGAAGCTGGCAGACATTGGTGAGGATATCTGGAAGGGACGCTTTCCAGACGTACCTGCAAACAGGTCAGGCCCCTGAGTTGACCAGATTAGAAGAGCCAGGCCCTTGAGCTGGCAAATTGGAGCAAACAGTTTTCCGCACACCTACATGCAACTTGACATTCAGCTTGTTTTTTGGTACTTGCAATGGACATGCGAGCCTGACAGTCCTGCTTGATTTCAGTGCTTGTGAAACCAAATTGCAACATGACATTCCAGCTTGATTTAAGTGCTTGGGACCCAATCACATGGAGAAGCGGTAGCCTCAGAGCAGAGGTTTTCACAGTTGGCGGTCAGTGCCGGATGTACGCAGTCCATGCGTTGGTGTTGGCTTGATGCGTGTTGTTGATGTGCAAGCAGACGCAACAGCTTTCGAGGAAAGATTTTCACAACATGATAGTGAGGACCGCGGCAATTCCTGTAATGGAAAGATTCAAAGCCAGCAGTAGTCCAGCAGTCGTATGTCAATCGTCCAGATTGGCGCAGCCAAGTGTGACTACTGTGGAGCCGTGGAGTCCTCGTTGGGGTTCCCGCCGAACAGGCGGATGTTCGAATGGGCAGCTTATCTAGCTTCTCCACTTTGCAGCTCAGATACTCCCACTCAGCCTATTCACTATTCATGATTGAGTGCTTGCAGTTCAGCGGAATATGCAACTCAGCAGCATGCGCACCTGCCAGGAGGTCTAATGCAAGTGGCAATGCACAGGAAACAGGATCTCCGTTTTGGTCTGTCTCATTACATCTCCTACTCAGTGCATGTGCGTCGGACATGAGGTCTAGTGCATAGGTGTAAAGAGTGAATGCACATGTCGCTATTGTGGTGTTTAACAACGTCCACTACGAGAACCGTTGGTCCAAAACCTACAGCGATCACAGCAGTCCCTCCGACTTGTTTTTCTCTTCTTTTGTGCAATCGTTGGTGGCAAATGCCACAAGATTAGCGACGACCTGGGGCAGCTTTTTCAGCGGATGGCCAGGATGCAGGCTATCTCAATTCTTGCTGGTAGCACATCAACGGGAGCAGCATCCGCTGTGCGTCTCACACAACAACCAGACGGTTTGAGGCAACCTCAAGCATCACAGTTTTGTCCGGCACAGTTGCGGCAGCAACATGTACAGCAGTCGGCTCTTGGAATCGCCGCGTCCATGCAGCAGCCAGCACCTGCAGCACAGACCAGACACAGCCTGCTGTTACGACATTGGTCACACCTTTGATGGCAGGGGTACCTGTGCAACCACCCGCATCAGCGCATCACCTATCACTCCATGCAACCTCCACTATCAACAGACCGCTTTATTTTCAACAACTACAAGCCCCAACACAACACATCCACAAGCCATTTCTTCACCATCACTTCTGCAAGCCAACAACCCCAGCAAGTCATGGGCAGCATTGGCTGCAAACAGTCCAGTGATAGCTGGTGCTACAGCCACCCCTTCTCAGCAACCAACAGTGCAGCAGAAGGCCCAAAACGTGGACCCCGCAGCGTGCAGGCAGTTGATTCAGCTTCTCGCCGCGCAAGAAGCAGCAGCATCGCCACCTCCAGCAACTTTCCACCCTGCAACTACTCAACTGCAACAGCAACCGCAACAACCACCACAACTGCCTCATGACACCTCACCATCAACCACCACCAACATGATACCGATCATCACTCCACGTACCAACCCAAACGACCAAGTCGGCAACACACCTTTACCAACAGGCACGACAACACAACCAACATCAACCAACACATCAAACATCTTCTCCGGAGAAGCATCGACCGGACCCCGCAAGCAGACGTAGAGAGCGCCGATCCAGGACACGCAGCAAGTCAAGACGTGCCCGAAGCCCCACCAGCCGGCACAGGCGCCGCAGAGAGCAAAAGAGGAGCCCCCGCACCCCCTCTCGTCACCAGACACGCAGGAGACAGACACGAGATCCCCCCATACCCCTTTACGTTCCCCCTCCCACAGGAGGTACAATCCTCGTCATGAACCTAGCCAGCCTTCAAGGATTGTATTACGAAGCAGATCACAAATCATGGCTGGCATCAACAACTCACAACATGACCAGGACAGATGGCAGTGGCGACGACCTCATCCTTCACCCAAACCCAAACACCGACCACAATCAGCGCGCGGCCAAGAACAACTCACAACACAAATCCTCCGCGTGGCACGCGAACAAGAACGGCGCACGCAACAACGCCGACAGCCAACACCACCACTGCCTCCACCCCCGCCAGCACGACCCATCACAACCTCGCGTCGGATGGACTATGATGATGAGCAAGACCAGCAGGACAATGCGCAGCTGGATGCCAGCAGTGGAACAAAAGCAGCTCAATCTCATACAGGACCTACCAGTCGCTTATTGGGTCCGCCACACATTGCCACAGTTGTTCCACAACAGCGATTCTACCGGGCAGCATTCCAAAACCGTATTGTATGTTGCGTGAAGGCGAAAAGGCGCGTCCTTTGACATATGACTCGATTGCCGCAAACTCTTTCAGCAGGAACTTGCAGATGGCTCAGACCTGTCGGTGGATACTATCCACTCCTTCTCCAGCATGGTTCACGAAGCTGGGCTTGAGGACAAGGTTGGTCTGATGAATACGGCAATCTTCACCATTGCGCAAGGTGTCCGTAGGGTGGTCTATATACCTGTCAGCCTGGACCAACAGCCGTTGGCTTTCATGCAACACCCAGCAGAGCCGACAGGCTCGGTGTATACTTACACCGTAGCACGCAGGACTGACATGGAGGGAATGAGTGGAATCTTGCTTGATCTTTCCTCATCCGAGTTCGGAGGACTTGAGTGAATCCGACATGGCTGAAATCACGCCATGCGCTTTATACAGCGCAGCCACGTCGTCAGCATTTTGTAACAAGAGTGTGCGGGCGGTGTTAGACCAGCTCACAAGAAAGCCGAAAAGCCAACACGGCTATATAGTTCTCGGAACAGTCGACTCACGAAGCCAGATATATCGTATAGAATATCGAAATACAATGGAAGAACACGAAGTCGTGTTCGCTCGCGGCGTGGTGCGAACGCCGGCCCAATGGGCATGGCGCCTGAGTCACTTCCACATTTGCGGTTTCGGTTGGTTGGTGCGAGTATTGCTCCCTTGTTCTTCACATGTCAGCACTGATGTTTTTCGTCAACGGTTTTGGTTTTTTCCTTTACTAATTTTTACAGCACAGGCTCACCAGCGAGCTGTGACTCATGTCCAATCTGCAGGACATATGACTGAGGGGTGGAGTTCTTCCCAGCGTGCATTCTGACAAAAAAGCAACTGCCCATTGTGTGGACGCTGATGATCAAAGTTGCACCAGTCAAAGCAGCATGGATGTAGGCAGTTTTGTTGCAGGCACTCACCCCTTACATCCCCTTACCATCAGCGTTCGTGGAGAACAAGCCTTGATATTGACTTCCTGATTTTGACTATCGTGTCGTCGCAGCAGAATCAGCAGCAATCACTGCAGCCTGGAGCAATGAGCCAGCCTCAGCCACATGCTTTTGGGCAGACACACAAGGCCTGCTGGCGCCACGTGCGGCAGGATATGGCCCCATGAACAACAGCGTGAGCAGGATGCAGCGTCCAGCCAGCCATCCTACCAGCTTCCCTCCCCCACCACCTCCACCCCCCCCATTGATTTCAACCTCCACCGGCCACTTTCCATTCCCCTCCACCAGCCCACACAACCCACACTCCCTAGCCATGAACATACCTCACCAAGCACACTTCGGGCTGGATTTACCTCGACTTCACCACTGAGGTGAACCAAACAGCCGGCAAAAGCATCGCAGAGCTCACACTCCTGCAAACCATCCGACATGGATGGAACAGCTACTGGCTCCGCTACTTAGCACATGGTCATCAGGCAGGCATTATCTTCACCAAGCAAATCAGCGAATCGACATCTGCAGCGCAGCTTTTCTCAACACTCAGGTCCAGCAAGCTTGACCTTGACAGTACTGCAATAGCATACTGCCATCAGCAAGGAATCCCGACACCCACAAGACAAAATGAGCGCATTGGTGGCAGAATTTGCTGACTATGTTCAGGAAGTATGTGAAAAAAGAGCATCATCTACAGCAGCAGAATCATCGCAGCGCAAACGGACACTGCCTCAAATTACTCAAGCCGACCCAACCCCAGCCCATCGCGTTGCTACTTTGGAGCACCAACTGGCGTCGGTCAACCACATCGTGCAGCAACAACACTCCACGACCAACCCGACAACCGCAACCATCACCACCATTACTTACATCATCGCAGCCGCGTCAATCACAGTCACAGTCACCTGGTTCCACCCAAGCTTCAGCTACACCATAACAGATTGACCAACTACAAAAAGAGCTGAATGAGAGTAATGCTGAGAAGCAAAAGCAAGATCACCAACAAGTTGCCACAGTGGTGGACATCGCCACATCACCGGCTTTCCCAGCATCTCAGGAAACGGCGCTATATTCACCGTCGCCCACCTTTGGTGATGATTCTGAAACCAAACAAATAGATATAACACCGCGCCCCCATATCCCAACATCACCCATTGCAAACATGCGGTTCCGCCTCCCCCTGCTCGTCTCACTCAACCAGACGTGGGCCCACCAACAACACAAGCATCGCAACATCACCTTCCCACCGCCGCGACACAATGGAACCTCCCCAAACGTAAGATTCAGCTGGGAAGCAATCCCGCCTGCAGAAGCAATCTACCCTGCCGGGTGTTCAACAGGCGCCGCAGGATTTTCCAGAAGTCATCCTTGACCAGCGACAACAATTGGGAACGAATGCCGCCTCATGGGGGATACCCATCAAATTGGTCGAGGAATTTCAAACAAAACCCTTACAGAGACTTTTGGCAATTATTGCAACAATGTCCAAGTGACTATCTCACTCAGGATCTACCAGCAACCACGGGCCCATCGCGAGGATCATCAACGCGCGACCATGCGCGACCCAGCTAGGCGATTTGGCTCGTCAAATCCTGCAAGCCATCGTTTCCGAAGCGGAACAGCAGTGCAAAAACATTTACATGCAGTTACACCGTGGCTCCAGGGTCGCGCATTTCTCCGTGCAGTATGGAATTATCATCACAAAAAGCCTCAGCAGCATCTTGCCACGCTGTTGCACCTTTTCCGTCAGCTGCAACTTTCACCCCCAAAGTTCACATCCGCCTTTCCAATCCACCCAGCATTTGCTATGCTCGGGTAGCCACTTCGCAGTTGTGCAAAGCATTTGCTTATGTGGGCTGCAGCCAAACCACCTTGACAAGCAGAGAAGCCAGCCGCAACCGAGGGTTCAAGCAGGTACAAGCACCAGCAATTGTGCACGCAGAGTTGGCGTTACGTTGGTGGCATAAGCACAACAACTACAACCAGTACGTACCCATCACCATACAACACAGCATTCACCAGACCAGCTCCAGTCACAAGAGGCAACTTACATCCAGCAGCTCCAGCCACGCCTCAACTACACGTTTGTTCACCAACACCTCAAGGGGACCATATCCCACATCCACCAACAACAGCAACGACATCAGAAAACAGGATACAACTCCATTTGGGCCAAGCTGCGGCGATCCAGAGTCCCAGCCAGAGTGCAGGTTATCGCCAGAGATGACACCTTCAAATCTCAGAAAGACACGTGGCTGTGTGGCAGGTTCTCATCAACCTTTCCTCCAACACCAAACAGCTGATGAAGCGCACCACCAGCGATGCTGCCATCTATGCCCTGCATAGAATGACCCACGCCCTGGCTCCAGCGCGCAAGAAATCAGCCAGGAAGGCGCTCGGCGCAGTCCTCGGCAAGCGCTAGCTACCAACACCACAGGGCAGCAAGCCCATTTTCAACAACACCTATGTCCCGCGACACCTACGCAACACAGCCTGGATAGTTCCTGCGCCAAAGGATACACAATCACAAACACACCACCACCCATTCCACCCTTCCTCAACCAAAGTCGTATACCGCCGACGCCCACAGGTCCAAAAATTACTCCATAATTGGCGCAATGCACATCAAGAGTCACGACCAAATCACACACCTACCTGCGCGTGCTCCACATTGTAACAGCTTCCACAGCATTTTTTTTGATCACGTGGCAGCACCGCTATCCGACCTCCAACCCAACTAGGCAGTCCTGCGCTCTTCAAGAAAAGGTGGTGCATTTCCCCAAGACATCAGCTTATCAGCAGCCAACGCCAAGCCATTGCAACATTGCGCCGTAAGAACCCGTTACCGCTCCCGAGCGAGGACGACCAACGCATTGAAACAGTCCTTAACAACAACTTCGGCGACGCAAGCAACAGGCTCACAACGCCATCAACGTCCACATGGTCAAAACTGTTCAGCAACAGCTGCCCCAGGAATCATACATTGTGAAGACCATCACCCCAATCGCATGATTTGGTTTTGCCCCAAGCTGTACCATGATGCCATCACCAATACTTTTACATACTTTTACCGACGCAGAGGTTTTCAGCATCAGCCTAGTCCCGCCACTCACCATCCAAATGCTCACCAATGAACAGTTGTGCAAGATGTTGCCCACATATCGCAAACAGTTCGCAGATTGGGGCAAGATCCCAACAGCATATGTTCTCTCAAAATGGGAGACGAATTTTCGGCAAGGCGTACCCACTGTGGCATTTGTGCAACCAGCGGCAAAGAAGTTGTGGCAAACATTGTCCGACATTCTGTCGGCAATCAGCCGGCAGGCCTGTCCAGATGCATTTGGCGATGGAGATGCCACGACGCAGCTGAAACAAATCAAACAATTCCTACAACAAGCACAAGCAACCGAGGACACCTCCGAACTCCACAATGAGGATTTAGCAGGTTTCTTTACGTCGGTGTTCCAGTACAGGTTTTTGCAGAGCTTTGAATTAATGTCTTTGTGGTACGTTCAGCGCAACGGACCGCGTGCTGAAGCATTTACCAACGCTCATGACGAAATCAAGCCACAGCACCGCAGTCAGCGCGGTTCACACAAGAACAACCCAGACGCACAACGCAGCAGCATCAAAACATGGATGAGTGACTTTCCTGATCTCACACATGGAGTCTTGATGATGAACTTCTTCCTTGTCGGCAAGGTGTTGATGAAGCAGCAACGAGGCGCTCCGATGGGGTCACCGGCATCCGCTGCGTTGTGCAGCATGGTGGTTGCAGTCCAGGGGCAGGGTTGCAGCAGCACCTACAAACACCTTCTCAGCAACTACAAATTCCACAAATCACGCAGCAACCGCAACCAATCACTCCCCAACCATCAGATATGTTGACAACAGAGTCATCATCGCACCACAACGCACACAGCAGTTACCGTCCGTTCGACAACTACTACACCACCTTTTCTATAAGGCTCCGACACAGCTGGAGTATGAACCAGGAGCCATTTTCCTGGGATTCGATATCAGCGTTTCACCCCCACAATTGCCCAACGCCGCAGCTACGTCTCGCGCACTCCTTTGTGGGTTGGCAGCACGCGTCACCACAGCTCGCCGCATCAGCGCACCACCACAAAAAGTCCATGCAGCGGTCACAGCCTTGAAGCAACTTTACATACCACTAGGATTCTGCCCAGAAGAGCTGGAAAACACCTGCCAGCATGGCCGACGCTGATGAAAGGTCTGCCGACCGATTCAGCGTTTGTGTCACAGGTGCAGCTGTCATGTTTGACCACCTTCAACAGGTGAACAACTTGAAGACAGCTGCGCGCCAACCATTGCAGAACATCCATACACCCACTTGAAGTTGCGCAAAAGCCACATTTTGCTTCCTTCGCGTTGTGCCAGCTTTCGTTCATTACAAGCGTGACCTGACCTACACTTGGATCCCAGTGTTTCCGCAGCTGCAGCAAGGTGTTCAGGTAGTAGTTGGAAGGAGTGCTGATCATGTCATCACCGGCGCAGCAAGCCTTTTATTTTTATGACTGGTGGCGACGAGCTACCGATCTCAAGGAGGTCTTGATCACTGTGCGAAACGAGCTTGATCTACGCAGAGCATAGCAGCATGACCGCTTCTTTAAATTTCGGCGACAAACCCATGCTTAATATCAAGCATTCTGACCCCTCGAGGGGCCCACGTTTAACATCAAACATTCTGACCCCTCGAAGGGCCCATGCTTCACATCCAACATTCTGACCCCTCGAGGGGCCCAGGCTTAACATCAAACGTTCTGACCCCTCGAGGGGCTCAAGATTGACATCAAACATTCTGACCCTGCCAGGAGTCACGTCAGACATTCTGACCCCTCAAGCCCACGCTTAACATCAAACATTTTGACCCCTCAAAGGGCCCAAGCTTAACATCAACCATTCTGAGCATTCAAGCGGCCCAGGTTAAACATCAAATATCCTGACCCCTCAAGGGGCCCAGGACCAACATGTCAAACGTTCTGACCCCTCGAGGGGCCCAAACATTCTGACCCCCCCCGAGGGGCATAGGAGTTTCGCCAGACTCAGGGCTATTCCCATCCCGCAGAACCTCAAACTTATCCTTCAACAGGCGCATGTGGGCCGAAGTATTGCGGCCGAGGCGCTTATGGCAGGATTGGCTTGCTGCAAGAAACAAGCAATCGCCCTGACCCACTGGATTCCCGAGACATACCGTCAGGAACAGAGGCAGTTGGCTTGGCCGAAAGAGAGGGAGCCGGAAGAGAGGGGTCCAGCGCGGCAGTAGCAGGCTCACGCTCTGCAGATTTGCGCTTAGCAGTACGACAGGGTGATCACTATGAATGCCTTAATGAGCCTCTTCCTGACAGTTGTTTCCCATTACTTTTGCCAATGTGGACGGCGTTCGGGGTGATGGACTGCTCTGCAGTCCCTGTGTGCTTAACCTGTCTGAGACTCATGCCGATGACTTGCTTCTGGGGTTCCTCTCGATGGCTGGTGGCATCTTTGGGGTGCCCCCTCACCTCCTCATGAAAAACGCGGGGTGTCCCAGCATGTCGCTGCTTCTTCGTTTTGGGCCGCGCGGCTGGAATGATTGTGATGGTTGCCATCGTTTCTTCCGTGATGCTCGTTTGTCCGGTGCCCTCGTCTGGGCGGGAGATGGTCATTCCTCCCACGCTATTGCAGTGTATTGTATCTATGGTCCTGCTGGGGCCCGCTGGGATCAGTCCATTATGGCGTATTTGGATTCATTGCTTGAGGCCGTGGCCCTGGATGCGGCTGCTCGCGGCCTGCCATCATCGGTGGCGACTTTAACGCTCAGCCTTATGAGTCCCCTGTGCTTTCCCGCCTGTTGTCTTGTGGCTGGCGGGATGCTATTGAGTGGGCTCCTGCTGCACACACCGGCAGTACCTCCACCATTAAGACGGAGGCTCGCGTTGTCAACTCCTCTGCGGCTCGTCTTCTGCGCGGGTGTGCTCTTGGCCCCCGGACGTCTGCCTGCAGCATAGGCCGATCACTCTCTCTTTTGACCTGCGGGCCTGTTCCCAACAGGTGCTGCGTGCTCCGCCTCTTTTCGCGGATCCTTACTCCCCCCTCTTTGAGGCTGGGTTTGCGGATGTGATGCGTTGTCTCCTTGCCTGATTCTAGCCATTTCCGCTCTCTTGTGGCTGCCGGTGATGTCGAGGGTGCTGCTGGCGAGTGGAACAGGTTGGCCGAAGTAGTCAGGCGTTTTTGTGGGCAGCGGTCGTGGCCGCATCTCCCTTCATCACACACCCCTTACTCCCAAATGCTTGGGGTAATGCCCTTTCTGATGTCGGCAGAGCCCTGCTGAAGGTTATTTGTCGCTGCCGTGAGCTGCTGCAGCCTGCTATTCCCGCAGAGCGGTTTCGTCACACTTGGAGGGGTTTGGGTGTTCCCTGTCATGTTCTCCCTTCCCATCTGCAACGCTTACTTCGCTCGACCCGCTCTGTTGAACCGGATTTGCCCATGGTGAGTTCTCTGCTCGCCCTGTTTTCTTGCGAGTTTGAAACCTCCCCGTCTGAAGCAGTGGGTTTCCCGTATGCGTTCCAGTGATGGCCAGTGCCACAAATGGATCAAGCGCACTCCTCCCCCACAAGGTGCCGTCGTGCGTCGTGCTTCCGACGAGGCTGCCCCGCCCACCGCAAACTTCAGCGAGCAGCTGAAGGATATGTCTTCCGCTTGAGACCCGGTCTTTAATTGTTTCAAGGAGGCTTCTCCTGATGTTTCTGCCTTCCTTGCCCAGTTCGGGGGCAGCACATCCGCGCTTCGCCTTTGCACTGCGCTCCCCTGTCGGGGGACATGCTTCGTGAGCCCATCCTTTGGTCTAGTCCTTCTGCCCCTGGCCTCGATGGCTGGTCCTTTTCGGCGCTCCGCGTGCTCGTGTCGTGGTGCCCCAAGATCTTTGATGAGCTTGCGGTTCTTCTCCGCTTCGTCGAGGATTCGGACGTTTGGCCCCAGTCCTTTGCCGCCGCGTCTGTCTCCTTGATCCTCAAGGACCCCGACGTTGCGGCTCCTCTTCCTTCGGAGCTTCGTTTGCCTGCTCTTTTGGACTGGCAGGAATCGTGGCTCCCTGGCGAGGCCTGGGGATTCCGGCAGGGGCTGTTCTCCAGTGCGGCCTTGGAAATGGAGATGGCGACAGGTGACGGCCTTGTCGCTGCAGGCATCTCCTTTGACCTGCGTAAAGCCTTTGACCACATCCCTACGGATTTGTTAAGGTTTTGGAGGTGCGCGGTTGCGCCCCCTGTATACTTCGCCCCCTTCGTGGATTGTATCGCCAGATGCAGCGCCGTTTTCGCCTCAGAGGGGTTTTAGGTCCTTCCTTTTCCTCCGCTTATGGGATTCCTCAGGGTGACCCCCTTAGCCCGATTTGCCTTAATGCCCTCCAGGCCGCATTGTGTCCTGTGGGCTTCCGTCCCCTTGTCGAGGCGGCTTTGCAGGACCCTTCGGTCGTAGGTCCCGCCTGGCGGCGCCAGCTTCGTGATGCTTGGCGATGTTGTAAGTGGCAGCTCGCATCGAAAATGGTATTTATCGCCTTGCATTGCCTTCGTGCCTGGATGTCTGATGCGGACTCCCTCCAATCTGCTATTGACGCCGGTAAAGCGTCCAACCCTCCTGAGCCTGAGCCTAAGCTTGACGTCCGTGCTCGGCTGGGCGTTCTTCGCCGCCGTTTACCGGGCGGTCTGAACACCAGGGACTGCAACTGCCGTAACTCGCGTCACCGCAAGCAGGGTTCCTCTCAGTGCGTGTGTGGGCTTGATGTGGAGTCTGTTCTCCATATTTCGTGGGATTGCCCCCTCCTCAGTTCAGTGCGGGGTGACCTCGCTGTTCTTTGCAGCCAGCTTCCTTCGCCGTTGCCTGCCTGTTTCCGGGTTGGCTTTGAGGCGCCTGCTGCCCTCGTTGCTAAGATTCACTGCCGCCTGGTTGATGTCTGGCAGGAATGCGTTGGGCGTTGGCATGCCCAGTCCCTGGCTCCTTTGCCTCGTTATCGCATTCTCGGCAAGCGGCTTCCTCCTGCGTGGTACGTTGCCCCTCCTCCTCGTGTCAATGCAAAAGGTCACGTGCTTAAGGCCGTTGACTCCAGTGGAGTCTTTTGCGTGAAGTGCGGCAGATCCCAGCGCAATTGGAAACAGCGCTGGAAGATCACCAGCTTGGAATGCCGCCTCAAACATGTTCCGCAGGAGGAGTGGTTGTCCCAACCTTCGGGCAACTTTCATCTTAATCCCAATCGTATTACATTCGCTTCGTTGGAATGTCCTTCTCGGTAAGGAATTTGGCGAGACCAATGAAGGCCTACTGTATTGCACTTGCTGCTCTCGCACCTGGCAATGGGGGAAGCGGCATGCCAATATGGCTCACACTGTGTGCTCCGGCTCCTCTGAGGCTGCTGATCGTGACCGTTGTCACACTGCGGCCGCCGTTGACTCGCATCAGTTGCAGTTCAGCAACGAATTTATGCGTTGGCAATGCTCGCGTTGCGGGATCGGTTCCGCTGGTTGCTGGAGCCAGCATGCTGAGCGCATGCTTGCCAGCCCGTGTGTTGTTGAGGGTAAGCCTTGTGTTTTCCACTTCTCCTGCTTGGGATTGGGTTGATATTCCCTCTCGTCAGTAGCGTTCCCTTCAGTGATGCTCTTGTGGCATCTGCCTTTGCTTTGTTGCAGCTTTTCACTTGTGCCGCCTTTGGGCCCCAGTGTGCCTCGTAGAGGGGGTTGACCGCAGTCTGCCCCTGAAGTTAGCTGTGCTACAGCTTTTCCATTGCGTCGGCCTTTTGGCCTTCTGTGTACCTCGCAGGGGGGGGTTGACCGCAGTCTTCCCTTGATGGTTTGGAACTATTTCTGACCCCTCGACGGGCCCAGGCTTAACATGAAACATTCTGACCCCTCGAGGCGCCCGTATGTATGTGTGTATGTTGTATGT